>JAJPUD010025092.1:0-17969 GCA_023553655.1 Myrmecobius fasciatus | reverse complement strand
AGAACCTATATGTTCATATAACTATAATCTAATAATTAGTTGATCTTCAATCAAAGCTGGGCTATGACTAGATATGTGTAACAAAAGTTATAGAAATAGAGCTGGAAACATCAATAACTCCATAAACTCAATCTCCTTAATTATCAATAGGGAAACTGTGGCTCAGGCAGGTTAAGTGATTTGCCAAAGATCATGAAGGATATATCAGGAATGGAGTTCAAACTCAGGGCTTCTGACCCAAGAGTCAGTGCTCTTTCTACTGAACCATAGACTGTGGTCTAAGAGAAGCCCTAGATTTCTTTCAATCTGAGTTTGAATCCCAACTTCTCTATATTGTGACCTTGAGTAAGTGATTCAAATTCCTTAGATTGCAATGTCTTTTTGTATAAAAGAAAATGATTGGATTGGTGATCTGTAAGGTGTTTTTTGTTCTCTGAATCCAATGAACTCTCTATCTCAATTTTCTTACCTGTGAAATGGGATGATAACACCACCAACCTTATAGGGAAGGGATAAGGATAAAATAAATGTTAGCTATTATGACCGTTAATACTGTCATTTCTTCAACTTCAATACAATCTGTTGTCTTAGATTTGGAATCTTTTATACAGATAAGTCCTGATTAGTGTGGAAATTGAATCCCATGAAATGGCCATATCATCCAAGATCTCTCACTGCATATATCATTTAGGTTGGCACCTATGATCATATTTTACATAATTATAACTTCAAATAGTACAAATTCAAATATATGCAATTATTCTGCAGGATTAGTTATATATACTAATTGGGCCACAGCTGCACTCATCATAAAATATGAACCCATTAAATTCCTTCTCACAGCAGTTCTAGCCTGAATTCCTACCTATCACATTTGCATATTCAAGGAATTAATTTAATATCCCAGTAAAATGGCTTATGGTATGCATAGCCATCAATTAAATCCAAGATTATGGAAAATTTCTGAATACTGATATTACGATGATCACTCAAACAATGATAATTCTGTCATCTTATAGAGGTAAACATGGTTTAAAAGCAAACCTAATGTTGTCATCTGCAAAATCATTTGATTTTTGCCAAAAAAGTACTTAATAGTTTACTTTTTATAAATTCATAAAAGCCTTTCAGCTACCACTAATCCTCACTACCCCTCATGGAGTACATTATTTTATGCCAAAGATGGAGGAAAGGATAATGACCATTTTTTACTATCTCCATAACTCCTGTGGGACCACCAAACTCAAAAAAAGAAATTTGTGATCTGATCATATCTTAGTACATGGTTAAACCATCAGAACACTTCAAAACTTTTCCAAAATTTCATCAGAATCCTGCCACTATGATAGCAAGCAATAATTCCATTTTTGGAAACTACAGACACATTTAAGAAATACATGTGTACCAGAACAGATAAATTACACTTTGATGTAAGATCATGAAGATATAAACCTTTCATCTCCAAGGCTGCCATTTTTGGAAGTTGCCAAGTGCTCCTTTGTTATAATATAAGTTCACTTTCATACATTTCAAAGACTGGAAAAATTAGCAATAAAATAAAAAAGTAATGATTCTTTGCTAATAATTTCCCTTTGAATATGTTTGATTCTGAATCATCAGTATCAGGCAGCATTGCAATCTTTATTTTTTTTTACTTCTGCTCATCAGGTAGTTCTGAAACCACCAAATCAATTAGTTATTCTCAGTCAAAAGAAAAATGTTCCAGTTTGTACTATATATTTTAATGTCAGCTCCATGACCATTTAGCTAGAGCTCAAGGCAATTGACATGACATATCCCCAGTTTTGAACAACAGAACTGGCAGCTTCTTTGGCTTTAATATCAATAGTCTTTTCAAAGCAATGAATCAAAAGCTATGATAATTTTCAATTTTCAAGTGAGCTATAATGTACCTCTTTATAACCTTAAAATATTGGTCTATTCCTTCTTCTACAGAAAAGCTTTTCAAATATATGAAGACTGTCATTATTTTCCATATGCTAAATATCTCTAGATACCTGTAAGGTATATGACCTAGTTCCCAAATCCATCATTCACTCTCCCCTTGCCATATGTTTAAAAAATTAGTACATAAAATTCAAAACTGTACTGCAGAAATTGTTTTATCATTTTCAAATACATTTAGACTGTATGTTTTATTATTGTGCTTAAAATAATGGTTTGACTCCTGTGGACTCTGAATCTGACTCTTCTGATCAGCCCCCTGCTGTTGCTATCTTACTTAATGATCTTCTTTGAAAAGAGATAAAAAAAAAAATCTGTTCCTGTCATTTCTTTTATTAAGTTTTCTGTTGACACATCTCATCTAAGAATCTTACAATCTAGATATTGTAAGGGATATTTTTTAACCTTAACTCATTTTTTTTGCTTGATGAAAATGGTTCTAGAAAGCCAAACAACACCTCAACATGAGGATAAATACAACGAATATATGCCTTGTGATTGGATACTAAAAACTAACACCCATGACCGTAGCCAAAACATTTTGTAATACTCTTCAGTTTAAAAAAAAATGCTCATTTTTGATTACTGCTTTCATGATCACATAAGCTTTTTATGAAAAGGGGGGGGAAAGGTTTTCTCATTTTATAGGGGAGCAAAATGAAACAAAGGAAATGACCTATCCAAGATCATACAACTAATGAAACCAAAACCAAAACTTGAACCTAGCTAGTAGTGTGTCCACAAATGCATTGCTTTTTCAAATAGTTTCTGTTAACCAAGAATAAAACAAACAAAATCATTCTCTATTAATATTGAAAATATTGAAAAACAAAGATTGTAAATGCTTACACTTAAATTTTTCTTCTTATTTCTTCCCAATTCATCTTTTGACTTGGACATGAAATCATATTTTGCCTAATTGTTTCTTATTTCATATGTATATTTAGAATTTTTATTATTATATCATATCTCACATTAGCTTCTTATCCTTTTTCTTTTTGTTAAATCAAATGTGTTCCAATTTCTTTTTTGCCAGATTGATTTTCAGAACATAAATGAAGGTTTTCATTTGCCCAAGTAACATTAATTAGCAATGGGAAGAGAGAGGAAATGGTCAATTAAAATATTGCAAGAAGATAGAACTAGATGTTCCATAGAGGAATTATCAAAGGACATAGTTAAATAATTTCCAGAGTGAAAATTATGAGTGGATCACTATTTGCACCACAAAATACAATGACTAAAAATAGTCATTTATTGATTTATTAGAGTCCTGAAATGCCAAATGTCAACTTTATTTTAGCCCTGTTGATTTTGAATCTTGAACTTAGATCTTGTCATTTTAGCACTCCCCTCAGCACCACTTTACAACTTTCATAATGAGCATGTCATCTATTACACTTACTAAAAAAAAATTCTGAACAAAACATGATAAAGGACAGAACAATGAGACACTCCAAGAGAGATGTTTTTCTATGTTGACAGCAGCATAGTATTCCTGGTGTATTTCAAGCACCTGTACATACCTCTAATTACAATATAGCCACAAATTATCATTAAAGATATTATGAATTATCTGTACAGAATATTCATTGTTTGCTTATTTGGCTTAAAAGTGGTGGAGTGGCTCTAATGCAGCTATCTGAGATTAATATATCTGGGAAAGTGATATAAATTATATAAATGTAATCAAATTAACCTCTATAATAATCATTCTAGTTAATTATTTCATGTTGTTGAACTTAGAATTATTCATATGCTTTTTGAAGTCAGGGATCATGATGTTTTTCATCTTTGTCTACATACTATCCTGCATGATACTTAAGCACATACTGTATGATATAATGAATGCTTGTTGAATTTTTGAATCAAAAAATTGCTTGTCAGATAAACATTTCTTTCAAAAGCAAGGGACACATGGCCTTTTGAATTAAAGTTGAGGTCTTACGAGACATCAGAT
The DNA here is from genome assembly GCA_023553655.1 of Myrmecobius fasciatus. NCBI lineage: Eukaryota > Metazoa > Chordata > Mammalia > Dasyuromorphia > Myrmecobiidae > Myrmecobius > Myrmecobius fasciatus. The sequence continues at coordinate 14,044 of JAJPUD010025092.1, read as the reverse complement.
TCTTGCTTGTTTAAAATCAAAATATATCCTAAAGGTGAGAACATATTGGAGAGAGATTGTCAGAATTCAATGAAAACTTGCCCATTGAATTGAAAAATTAACCTCTGGTGAATTGACTTCAGGCAGGCTGCATTTTCAGAAATTATACTCTAGCTATAGTCATTTTTTTTGTACCAGGATGTTTACCCCTTCCATTATCCTCACTTTACCCAGGAAATTTGAGTTCTAGGCAATATTCAGTCTTAAAATTTGATCAAGATATTTGATTCAAAATAACTAAGGAAAAGAAAAAAGTTTACAAGGAAACAAAATTACATTGACATCTTTAAACACTAATACAAATTTTAAAACATGGATTAGTTTTTCAGTGTTTAAGATAAATGTTCTACACACTAAGTTGTAATGCCCATTATCTGATATCAATATCACCAAAAGCTTTTATTCTATCTATCTCTATTGGGAGGAAAATGTAGCAGAAACCAAGACCTACAAAACACTTTAAAGTTGGCAAAGTATTCTAAATACATTATGTATATTGTTTGATTCTTACATTCCTGCCAGATAAGGATTATAGGAATTACAAAATTCTGTTTAACACATAAGGATATTGAGGCTCAGGCCCCCCCCATCTAGTTTTCAAAGGTGGGATTCAAATATAAATCTATCCTTTTAACCATTATAACAGAATGGTGAATAGTCATATTTCTGTAACTCATTTCTATTTCAGGCTGCCTGATACATAATAAATACTCAATAAATTCTTGTGAACCACTGGATAAACATTCTATACCACCAAAAGACACTAAAATCACCTGTTTTTTCATTCAGCTTTGGATATCTCTCATAAAGCAAAAAGATGGCAAATTCCCAGGGCAACCAAGTAATTGAATTTAGCAGGTATATTACAGTGTCTGTTGGGTTCAAATCATTGTATGCATAAAGACAAAGAAGACTCAGATATTTCAGCTTCAGTCCTTTCCATATATGTGTACTCTCATACTATATATGTGAACTAATTAATCTTAACTTATAATAAAAATTAAAGAAAACAAAACAGTATAGAATTCAACTAATATGAACACTAGCTTGTACAAATTCAGCTAAGCTTATTGTATTACTTAGTCCAATGTGCCTAAGAGGAATGAAAGTATTTTGTCCTGGCATATATGACTATAGCATTACCATCCCACTACACTATATAATCATCCCTCAAGACTCTGTCCTTTAAACTTTGTTCTTCTCTAAACAATACCCCTCACCCCACCCCACAAAAATTATCAGCCTTCATCATTAATCATAATGTTATTTGAAAATTTGATAGATATTCCACTTGTATATTTATCTGTTATTGAAAAAAAGTGTTGATCAAAGAACAATCCCATTAAAACTACACTAGAAATTTTCTTTTCTTCTGTTATAGTTAGTTTGCATGTGTAAAGTTTAACATTTGTAAATTTCATATGCATACATGTACATCTATACACACACACTCATATATATTCATACATATTAATTAATAAACATTAATTAAACTAGTATGCACTAGACACTCTGCTAAGCACAGGGACAGGAAAAACTGGTAAAACCTCTTCCATCCAGAAATTCACAATCTAATGGGAGAAATAGGAAAACAAAAATAAGCAAATCAAGCTATATACTGGATAAACTAACCAATCTGTAGTTTGAAAAATTCACCTTCACTATCTTTGACCAGGATACTATCCTCACCTATTTTTTTTGTTTGGTTTTTTGCTGAGGCAATTGGGGTTAAGTAATTTGCCCAGGGTCATACAGCTAGGAAGTGTTAGGTGTCTGAGGTCAAATTTGAACTCAGGCCTTCCTGACTTCAGGGCTGGTGCTCTATCCACTACACCACCTAGCTACCCCTATTCTCTAGAAGTTTTCAAAGATCACCAGCAGCACAATACATTTTGCAATTTTTTTTGTACTATAATAAAGTTCATCATGTGATCATAATGTCATACTATTTGAGGGAAGTTGGGCACTCTTTCTTATGTTTAAATTCCCTATTATATATTTTCATCAATATTTTTCAGTCTAATATTAAATTTGGGAGTAGATAACAACTGCATCTGATCTAAATTATAATATTATTTAAGATTGTTTTTGCTGTCATTCAGTTGATTTCAGCCATGTACAAATCTCCATGATTTTATTTAGGATTTTCTTTGCAAAAATCTGGAGTGCTTAGCCATTTTCTCCTCCATATTATTACTTATTTCAGTATTATTAAAATTTGAATTTTGCCAATGAAATATTTTTAGAATTTTTCTCTTTTTATGTAATTAGCCACTCAGTATCTTTAATTTTACCTCTTTTGCCCTACAATATCTTACATATTCACTCTCCGGCCCTTTCCAGAAGGAAAAAAAAAATGTTTACTCATTTCTGATATGGCAGAGATAGGATCAAGACCTACGTTCAGTTTTCTCTCTCCATCATATACTAGCTGTGTAATTACTGCTGAACTATCTAATCTTTTGGTATTCTAAATTTGAGACAGGGTAGCTGGTTTCAAATAATGTTATTTCTTACATTAATATAATTAATTCATTAAAAAATCAAGCCGCTTACTAAAGGATCAATATGATATGAGGAAGGTTTGGACAATTGATCTACATAGCAATAGGCCATAAATCCTACTTGATTTTTCTACAGATTTTTTTTCTATTTTGCAGACCAAGCAAATTTCATGTTTTTTTTCCAGCTAAAAGATGCTATTATTTTGTTTCTTACTACCTTTTTTTGCTCTTTCTGAGTCTTCCTCCTAAGGCTGCCACAATTCAGGTGAGGAGATAGGGCCAAAGCTACTAATTATTAATTAATTCAAAGCACTATACTCTAAAAATGTAGATTAGAATTGGTGAGAAGAAAATTAGATTTACATTCATAGACATTCTTCCTTAGGAGACCATTGAATGATATATCATGATACTAAACATGAAACAAAATGGAAAATGCATCCATACAATTGAAAGGTTTAGTTTTTTCAGTGACAGCCTCTTAAATCATTTAGGGATAAAATGTTAAATGAATTAAATTCAAACACACTGAAATCATTCAATATGATCATTAAAAGATAAGAGTTTGAAATGATTAGGGAATCAGGAAAATCTGAACTGTCTACAGGAGAACAAATCAGCCGGAAAAAAAAGAGAAAATATGGCTGTATCTTTTAATTCATTTTACATAAAAAAGTATTTAATTGAGAGTATTTTCTCTATATATTTATAAGTAAACTTACACTTTACAAGCAAACAAGTGGTTGGTAGCATAAATATCATACTCAAATTTTAATGAAAAACAGGAGAAAACATTTTTTTAAATGAATCATCTTAAGAAGCATAACCTGGCCAGTTGATAATAGCCTCAGAATAAAAAGCAAAAAGATAGCATTCTATTTCTGGTATAGTAGCTATGTTGATATGAAGAAAATGGACACTGATATTTATAGAGCTCATCTTTTCTGATTCACATGCATTGTTTACATGACTCAAGAACTTTTACAAAATGACAAAAAGTAGTTTCATAGATATAGTTACTTTCATCACAAGACTGTGTCCAAGGAAGCTGATAAAGAGTAATATCATTTAAGGTTAGCATTTTTTTCCCCTTCAGAGTTTACCCAGACTGGAAGAACTATATATTCAGAGATTCATACTCTATATTATATATACTGTCTCCTGTTTTCTTCTTCTACCAATAATCATTTTGCTAATTTTCAACTGTAACAGAAATGTAAATTACAGAAATATTATCACAAGATTATATATTTAATGCTAAAAAAAACCCTTAGATTTCATCTAGTCCAACCCCTTTCATTTTAAAGAAAAAACAAATAAACAAATAAAAAACTGAACACCTAAACAATTAAGTGAATTGCTCCAACTTACATAGCTAGGAAATAAAAGACATGGGATTTGAAATCTAATCCTTTTCTCTCCAAACCCCACTCTCAACTTGTTGGGATAGCTTCTTCTACCAGGTAAATCACTATTCATCTGTACCTTCTTATCATAGGTGATCTTGGTACAGTCATTGCATGCATCTTTCATAGATTAACCAATACCTTGCAGGACTTCTCCTGGTTCTTTAAATCTTATATTCAGGAATAATTAATTGAGTTAATTTTAGATTTATATGTGAACCTAAGAGTAGATATGTCCTCAGAAGATGGAATCACCATAAAAATTTGCTATCATAAGCATTTATTAATTTAACTTTTTACTTTACAAAAATAATTTTGACATCATATTGTTCATTAATAACAAAGGGGATAGTATGTAAGAAGAGATAAATAATTGGCATCTGCATAACTCTTTAAGTATGCCAAGACCTTTACAAACATTTTCACATTTGACCCTCATCATAATTTTTAAGACATAATATTTTCATATTCTTTCTATTGATCAAAAAACAAATAAAAATACCAATAGTCTGAAAAATTTTTTAAATTTACTCATGGTCATGGAACTAGTAAGTACTAGAGATTATATTTAAACACAGTTTTAAACTAGCTCAGAGTTATCTTCATTAAATCATGGTGTATTTCCAGAGAAGAATAAGAATATGAAATGGTTCCAAATTCTCCAACTAAAGAATTTTAAGGGGCACCTAATTAGTCCAGTAGATAGAACATCAGCCCTTAAGTCAGGAGGATCTGACTCTCTGGTCTCAGACACTTAATACATCCTAGCTGTGTGAGCTTCAGCAAGTCACTTAACCCCAACTGCCTCAGCAAAAACAAACAAAAAAAAAGAATTAGATGAACACTAGTGACATTCAGATTAAATGGAACATCTTTCCAAAATTTGATAATCAGCACACTTAATGATCCACTCATCTTAATATGCAATTTATTCATCTATTGGCTTATTTTTGTTTCTGATCATTTGTCGCTCCCAGTGCTTCCACAATGTGGCAAATAATGATAATAAATAACAAAATTTTAAAACCTTAGCATAAAAAAAATCAAAAATCAAAAAAACAAATCCCCCCTTTGTCCATCTCTAAAAACATCTTATTTTTAAATAAATATTGACATGATTAAAATACATTTATATATTTTAAAACTTTTTTTTCAAAATCATAAGATTTAGAAAATCAGTTAAACTTGTGGCCTTGAATGCCCAACTATTCAAACTATTATACTTGGCATGAGCATTCTTTCAGTACCAATACTACCTTATTCATCACCTGTGTGAAGCTGACAGGCCCTCTTTATTGATTACCAGCTGTCACTTCAGAGAACACAATTACTTTAGAGCATCTGGCTCTTCAAAACCACCTAGTCCACCTCATAAACATTACCTCCTGTTGGCCAAGATTTCCTAAGTCAGCACAGTGCATGTAGAGAATTCAAGAAGATAGAATTGGCACAAAATAAGCAATAGTTCACTATTCTGTATGGATCCTAGTTATTGCTTTAAAGAGCATAATCAAATTTCTTTATTATCTTGCAAAAGTAGTAATATTTATTCCTTAAATATTTTTGGTAAGACATAATAAAGCATTTCCCTTTTGTCAGATGAACCAAGTATATCCCAAAAGAAGAGAAAGTATTCTTTAGAATTAAGAAAGAATATGAAGCTTTTGGTGAAATGCATTATACTAACAATATAATCTAAAATAGTTATGTAATATGGCTAAAATTCAAAACAGATTAAAGGCAAAATAAATGCCAGCTAATTGCAAAAGGAAACAAAAGAACTAGAATTAAAGGTAAAGAATGAACAAACACATATGTGATAGGACTAGTATTTACTAATAGTTCAGTTCCCTGATGCGGTTGCTTTCATCCTATCTACAACAAAGGGAGGCCTGGGAACATGCTCTTTAACTAATTCTTATGAATCACCTTTTCTTAAAAGAAGATAAAAATGCTCTCATAACCTGATATGCCCTGGCTTCCCCAACCTGGTGTTCTGATTCCCTAAAGGTATAAAAATTCCCAGGCATAAGCAGTTGAGACCTCTCAAACTTGGTGGATCCCCTGAAGATCATTCAGTTCTTTACCATATCCTGATATTATAATAGGCCTATTTCTATATGCCTAAATTCAGAAAAGCTAGATGTCACTGTATCTTTGTCGGTTATCTTTGCTGTGTTAGAGCAAAATGAACTTTCTTTTGTTAACTATTCAATTGCATGAAAGAACTTTATTTTGTCTGAATAACTTGAGCTGGAAGGATGTTGACCTTAGACCTTAAACTAAAGGGTACTGGTGAACAACTGACTGTGCCCTTGAAAGCTTAAAATAAGGAAGCCCTGCAGAAAGAGAGGACTGACTAATAACTTACACTCTATACCAAGATAAGGTGAAAATGGGCTCATGATTTAGGCGTAAAAAGTAATATTACAAGCAAATTAGAAAAACAAAACCTAGTTTACTTCTCAGATCTATGGAGAAGGAAGGAATTTGTGGGCAAAGAAGAACCAGAGTACATTATGGGAAGCAAAATAGATAATTTTGATTATATTAAATTTAAAAGTTTCTATAAAAACAAAACCTATGCAGACAACATTAGAAGAAAAGCAGTAAAATGAGAAAAAGAATTTCACACCCGAGGGTTCTGATAAAGGACTCATTTCTAATATATAGAGAGAGATTTGTAAATTTATATATAATATATATATATATATTATATTATATATATACAATATATAATATAATATATATTATATAAATTTATTAAAATACAAACCATTTATCAATTAATGAATGGTCAATGGATTTGAACAGACAATTTTAAGGTGACAAAATTAAAACCGTATCTAGTCATATGAAAAAATGCTCTAAATCATCATTTATCAGAGAAATGCAAATTGAGACAACTCTGTGGTACTGCTATACACCTCTCAGATTGGCTTAGGTGAGAGAAAAAGATAATTATGAATTTTGAAGGGGATATGAAAAAACTGGGACACTAATACATTGTTGGTGGAGTTGTGAAATAATCCAATCATTTTGAAGAACAATGCCCAAAGGGTTGTCAAATTGTGCATATCCTTTAATCCAGCAGTGTCTCTCCATTGGGCCTATATCCAAAAAAAAAAAAAAAAAAAACATAAAAAAGTGAAAAAGACTCACATATGCAAAAATGTTTTTGGCAGCCCTTTTTGTAATGGCAAGAAACTGGAAACTGAGTGGATGCCCATCAATTGGAGAATGGCTGAATAAATCATGGTATATAAATATCATGAAATATTATTGTTCGGTAAGAAATGACCAGCAGGATGATTTCAAAGAGGCCTGGAGAGACTTACGTGGACTGATGCTAAGTGAAGTGAGAAGAACCAAGAGAATATTGTATACAGGAAAAACAAGAGTACACATTGATTAATTCTGATGAAATTAGTAGGTCCAAAAATAAATGATAGAAACAACTGAGAATTTCATTGAAGAAAATGGCAATAATAAGACAACATATAAAAGTTTGGATGTAACCAAAGCAGTAGTTAGGGGAAAATTAAATCTCTTAATGCTTACATAAATAAAATAGAGAAAGAGTGAATCCATGAATTGGGCATACAACTAAAAAGAACAAGCAAAACTCCCGAATTAAACACTAAATTAAAAATCCTGAAAACTAAAGGAGAGATTAAGAAAATAGAAAATAAGAAAGCTATTGAATACATAAGTAAAAATGCTGATTTTATGAAAAAAACAATAAATTAAATAAAGTTTTGGTTAATTTGATTTTAAAAAAGAAAACAAAATACTTGTATTAAAATTAAAAAATCATCACCAATAAATAGAAAATTAATTCAATAAGTGGGAGTTATTTTGCTCAATTTTAAGCCAATAATGTGAATAAACAATAAATAAATAAGTGAAATGGATGAATATTTACAAAAATATAAATTGACCAGATTAATAGAAGAGAAAAGAAAATATTTAACCTCATTTTTGATAAAGAAATTGAAGAAGTGGAATGATGGTATGGAGTCAACATGACAGAGAGAAGACAGATCTTTATGTGAGCTCTTCCTGGTGTCCCTCAGATTAACGCCAGACCAAGTCTCTGAACTGGTTTTGGAGTGACAAAATATTTGCACAAATATTTGGATTTTAAGAAATTTTTGGCCGAAGGTATTTTGGAAGAACTTCAGTAAAGGTCTCATTCGATCAGGCCCAGGGGGAAGTAGCCCAGTGCAGGGACTTAGGGTGGTGTGGTGTCTGTGCTGGGAAAATACAGGGCTACTCTGTCCTGATCAGAATCCATTGGATCAGCAGATAAGCTGTGAAACATCTAATGCAAATATGAAAGTCAAATAATGAGCCTCTGAACCCCAGGATAATGTGGGATTTGGCCATGCCCACCCAACAACCAGAAGGAAGTCAGAAGCACCAGCCCATAGTAGCATAAAGCTGCTGTTGCTTGTAGAAGAAGCTTGGGACAATCACCCCTTTGCCATAAGAGCAGACCTCAACCTTTTTAAAAAATTGAACAAAAAAGCAAAAAAGAACTCTGACTGTAAATAGCTTTCATAGAGACAGAAAACAGACCTCAAACCCCGAGGATATTAAAGGCATATTTTCTTTAGATGAAGCCCGAAGGGATGATATGAGTTGGTCCTCATCTCACTAGGCTCTAGGGAAAGAATTTTAAAAAAGGATTTTAAAAGGGTTAGAGGAAAAATGGGCAAAGGAAATAAGAACTTTGCAAGAGTTTGGAAACAGAAATTATCTGAAGAAAACTCCTTAAAATAGATTTAGTGAAATGGGAAAAGCATATAACTCTTTACAAAATAGATTTGAAAAACAAACTTTATGATATGGAAAAAAAAAATCTAATGAACAAAACACCTCATTTAAAAGTTCAATTGGTCAAATGCAAAAAGATATAAAAAAGTGAATTAAAGAAAATAATTCACTAAAAATTGGAATTGAACAAATGGAAGTGAATAACTCAATGAGACTTCAAGAATCAACCAAACAAAAGCAAAAAATGAAAAAAATCGAGGAAAATGTAAAATACCTCATTGCAAAAACAACTTACCTGGAAAATAGATCCAGGAGAGACAATCTAAGAATTATTGGACTTCCTGAAAACCATGATGAAAAAAAAAAAGAGTGTAGACATTATCTTTTAGGAAATCATCAAGTAAAACTTCCCTAATGACTTAGAGCCTTAAAGGGTAAAATAGCCATTGAAAGAATTCATCTATCACCTCCTAAAAAGAATCTGAAATGAAAACTCCAAGGAATATCATAGCTAAATTTCAGAATTATCAGATCAAAGAGAAAATATTGCAAGATGCCAGAAGGAGCCACAATCAGGATCACCAAGGACTGAGCTTCTTCTTTTAAAGGATAGGCCTGGAATCTGATATACTGAAAGCAAAGGAACTTAGTTTGCAGCTAAGAATCAACTATCCAGCAAAATTAATATTATCTTTCAGAAGAAAAGATGAACATTTCATTTATTTCTGATGAAAAGACCAGAGCTGAACAGAAAATTTGATCACAAGAGAAGCATAAAAAGGCAAAAAGAAAAAAAAATTCTTTTAAAAGTTAAAAAGTTTACATCCCCACTTGGAAGATGATATGCTTAATTCTTGAGATCTTTATCTCTGTTATGAGTATACTTAGAGGTTGCAGGTATAATTTGATTTTATTGTGATGATATAAAAAAGAAACCAGAGGAGGAAAGGGGATTGCAGTGGAAGAAGAAGAAAATGGAGTTAAAAGGGATAAATTACATGCCATGAAGAGGCAAAAAAGACCTATTACAACTGAGGGAAAGAAGGGAGGGAGGATAAACATCTGTGAATCTTACACCCATCAGATTTGGCTCCAAGAGAGAATATTTAACTTAACATAGACATTTGTCTCACACTAAAGGGAAATAGGAGAAGAAAGGGGGAAAGAAAGAGGAAAACTAACAGAAGGGAGAACAGAAGTAAAATAAGAAAAGTATGAGAACAGGGGAAGAGCTGTAAAATAGGAAGCTGATTGCGGGAAGTTGTAGTCAGAAGCAAAATACTGGGGAGGAGGGAAAGGGTGAAAAGAAAGAAAAAAGTATCATTTGGGAAAACAAGATGGTGGGAAATGCAGAGTTACTCATTTTAGCTGTGAATGTGAATGGAATGAACTCTCCTATAAAATGGAAGTAGATAGCAGACTGGATTAAAAACCATAATTCTACAATATGTTGTTTACAAGAAACACATTTAAAGCAGAGTGATACATTCAAAGGAAAGGTAAAAGGACGGAGCAGAATCTATTATGCTTCAGCTGAAGTAAAAAACAAAAACAAAAACAAAAAAAAACACAAAGGTAGCAATCCTGATCTCAGATCAAACAAAAGCAAAAATAAATTTCATTAAAAGAGATAAGGAAGGAAACTACATTTTGCTAAAGGGAAACATAGAAAATGAAATAATATCAATTCTAAACATATATGCACCAAGTGGTATAGCATCGAAATTTCTAGAGGGGAAAATAAGAAAGTTGAAAGAAGAATTAGACAGTAGAACTATACTAACAGGGTATCTCAACCTTGATCTCTCAGAACTACATAACCACAAGATAAATAAGAAAGAAGTTAAGGAGGTAAACAGAATTCTAGAAAAGTTAGGAATGATAGACTTTTGTATAAAATTGAATGGAGACAAAAAGGAATATGTTTTTTTCTCAGCAGTACATGGAACCTATAGAAAAGTTACTATGTATTAAGGCATAAAAACTTCAAAATCAAATGCAGAAAGGCAGAAATAAAAAAATGTACTTTTTTCAGATAAAGATGCAATGAAAATTACATGCAATAAATGGCCAGAGGAAAAAAAAAACAAAAATTGGGCAGCTAGGTGCTGCAGTGGATAGAGCATCAGCCTTGAAGTCAGGAGGACCTGAGTTCAAATCTGGCGTCAGACACTTAATACTTCCTAGCTGGATGACCCTGGGCAAGTCATTTAACCCCAATTGGCTTAGCAAAATGAATGAATGAATAAATAAATAAACCAAAAATTAATTGGAAACTAATAATCTAATCCTAAAGAATTTTAGTGGGTGAAACAACAAATCATAGACTCAACTGATAATTTCATTCAAGAGAATGACTAATGAGACAAACTACCAAAATTCATGGAATGCAGCCAAATCAATTCTTAGGGGAAGTTTTATATTTCTAGATGCTTACTTGCACGAAATAGAGAAAAAGAAGACCAATGAATTGGGCACGCAACCAAAAAAGCTAGAAAAAGAACAAATTAAAAACCCTCAATTATATACCAAATTTGAAATTCTGAAAATAAAAGGGGAGATTAATAAAAATGAAAGTAAGAAAACAATTGATTTAATAAACAAAACTAAGAGTTGGTTTTATGAAAAAGCAACAAAATAGATAAACCTTTACTTAATTTTATTAGAAAAAGGAAAGAAGAAAATGAAATAGTTAATATCAAAAATGAAAAAGGAGAAATTTCCACCAAATTAAAAGGAAACTAGAGCAATAATTAGGAGTTATTTTGCCCAACTATATGTCAACAAATATGATAATCTAAGTGAAATGGAGGAATACTTACAAAAATATAGGTTGCCACTTTCCACGCAAATAAAGTCAGACCTAGTGAATTGGAAACACATCAAGTGCTCATGGGTAGGCCAAGCGAATATAATAAAAATGACAATACTACCCAAACTAATTTTCTTATTTAGTGCCATACCAATCAAACTCCCAAGAAATTATTTTACAGATCTAGGAAAAATAGTAGCAAAGTTCAAGAATTTCGAGGGAATTAATGAAAAAAAAGGCTGATGAAGGTGGTCTTGCTGTACCAGATCTAAAACTATATTATAAAGCAATGGTCATCAAAACCATTTGGTACTGGCTAAGAAATACAGTAGTTGATCAGTGGAATAGGATAGGATCACAGGACAAACTAGGCAATAACTATAGCAGTCTAGTGTTTGATAAACTCAAAGACCCACTTTTGGGATAAGTACTCACCATTCAACAAAAACTTCTGGGAAAATTGGAAACTAGTATGGAAGAAATTAGGATTTGACTCTTGACACTTACCACCACATACCAAGATAAGATCTAAATGGGTTCGTGATTTAGACATAAAGAGTGCTATTATAAGCAAATTAGAGAAACATAGGATAGTTTTCCTCTCAGACCTGTGGAGAAGGAAGGAATTTGTGTCCAAAGAAGAACTAGAATTCTTAATTGAACACCAGATAGATAATATTGATTATATTAAGTTAAAAAGTTTTTGTACAAACAAAACTAATACAGACAAGATTATGAGGGAAGCAACAAAATGGGAAATCATTTTACATTGGTTCTGATAAAGGCTTTATTTCTAAAATATATAGAGAATTGTCTCATATTTCCATGAATTCAACCCACTCTTCAATTGATAAATGGTCAAAGGATATAAACAGACAATTCTCAGATGATGAAATTAAAACTATTTCTAGTCATATGAAAAGGTGCTCCAAATCACTATTGATCAGAGAAATGCAAATTACGACAACTCTGAGGTACCACTACACAACTGTCAGATTGGCTAAAATGATAGGAAAAGATAATGACGAATGTTGGAGGGGATGTGGGAAAATTGGGACAACTGATAAATTGTTGGTGGAACTGTGAACGGATCCAACCATTCTAGAGAGCAATTTGGAACTATACTCAAAAAAATTATCAAACTGTGCATACCATTTGACTCAGCAGTGTTTCTATTGGACCTATATTCCAAAGAGATCTTAAAGGAAGGAAAGGGACCCACATGTACAAAAATGTTTGTGGCAGCCCTTTTTGTAGTGGCTAGAAACTGGAATTGATGATGCCCATCAATTGGAGAATGGCTGAATAATTATGTATATGAATGTCATGGAATATTATTGTTCTATAAGAAACGACCAGCAGGATGATTTCAGAGAGGCCTGAAGAGACTTGCATGAACTGATGCTGAGTGAAATCAGAAACCAGGAGATCATTATACACAGCAACAATGATGGACATGACTCTCTTCAACAATGAGATGTTTCAAACCAGTTCCAATTGCTCAGTGATGAAAAAAGCTATATACACCCAGAGAGAGAGATCTGAGTGTGGACCACAAAATAACATTTTCATGTTGTCTATTGATGTTTTCTTGCATTATGTTTCTCTTCTCAGTTTTTTCTTGTAGATCTGATTTTTCTTGTACAGCAAGATAACTGTATATATATATATATGTATACACATATTCAATTTGTCAAGTATTTTAACATAATTAGCATGTATTATACTTCCTGTCATCTAGGGGAAGGGATGAGGAATAGGAGGGAAAAATTTGTAACAGAAAGCTTTGCAAGGGTCAATGTTGAAAAATTATCCATGCATAAGTTTTGCAAATAAAAAGCTTTAATAAAAAAATGAATGCTAAAAACTATCTTTATGTGTATTTGGAAAAATAAAATACTACTGAAAGGGGAAAAAAGAAAATAAGATTCTTGAAGGTAGGGACTGTGTAATTTTTATTTTTGCATAAGTATCATGTCTATCATTGATCAACACCATACCTTTTACATAGTAAGTATATGCATTATATATACATGTACACACATATGTATACATACATATGTGTGTATATGTACGTATCTTAATTAAACTTATTTGTAAGAGATCTAGGAGTGTGAGAGTAAGATAATTGCTTGCTTGATATTTAAAGTCAGGATAAAGAACAGATTTACAGAAACAGGAAGATGTGATACCTTAGTTCAATGGAAAAATTCAGAGGAATAGAAGAAGGGGAGGAAACATTTAAAAAAAACAAAAAGTTAAATGAAGAATTAGAAGAATGAGAGAATAGCTAGTTTGACTAGACTAATAAACCATATGCTCAATAAAGGAGAGAATGATGTAAGATCAATTATAATATTTAGAAAAATGAACTTCGAAGAAACACTTAGAAAAATCTAAAAGTGCTAAACAATGGCTTATTATTATTAATAATAAAAATTAATAATTTTATTACCGCATGCATCCAATACTTGTGATGGAGATTATTTCTTATGTAATACATT
>JAJPUD010025091.1:0-17970 GCA_023553655.1 Myrmecobius fasciatus | reverse complement strand
GCCACCCCTCTTCTGACAGTCGCTATCTGAGGATGTCCACTAAGAGACAGGGAGATTCAGGAAAGATGGCTAGTTTCCTTCTGTAGAGTGGATTGTTTTGGGGAGACTTTTGGAAGGGATGTTTAAATAAGAATATGTTCCTCACCTTCTCCCTTCTCCCCTCCACCCCAAGTAACCCCAGTTTGTAACGTCATTCATCTGCAAAGTATAAATAGATTATCCCCTTGCTTTTGTTTTTTGTCAGTGGAGGACTTCAGTTTTTCTGGAGATGCTCCCCTTTCAAATGAGGGAGCACTTCCAAGGGCATTTTCCATTTTTAATTCTTCATCTGTCTGTCCCCTCTCGTTCCCCACACTTTAAAGAGGTTCGGGTCTCCTTAGGCCAGAGAAATGAACAAGCACCCCGAGTGAGTGTCAGCTGGAAAGTTGGCAAAGATCGGCTAATGTTTAACGGTGCACTTTGATAAGCTCTCCAGTTACAGAAGAGCACGCCTTTGTTCCAGAGGCCTCAGCCTAGCACCCAGGGACACCTTCCAAAGGAAGCAGGGGAACAAGGTGCTCTTTGTACCTCAAAGAACCTATACACTGGAAAGAAGGGATAGGACATGGCCAGGAGAGACCCATTGTGGGGGGCGGGAGGGGTGAATATGAAGAAAACATGAAAAGGTTTTTGGAAAATCATGACTTCTCTAAGGTGACGAAGAGACCATCGTTTTAGGGGAATGTTTAATAAGAATGGATAACATTAATAGCTACCATTTTTAATAACATTTGAAGATTTGCAGAGAGTTTTATACATATCAGCTCTTTTTCTCCTCACAACCACTGTGGGAGGTTGCTTTATTCATAATTTATTTACTTCTTTGTTGGCCCCATTTTGCAGATGAGGAAATTGAGACAGAAAGAGCCTTAAGTGACTCGCTCAGGGTCACAACAGCTAGTCAGTGCCTAAGGAAGGATTTGAACTCCATTTTTCCTGACTCCAAATCCATCACTCTATCTACCATAACATCAGGAGGGTATCTTAACAGATATCTGCTCAAAAATATACATAACTGCATTATATGTAATTATCAACCA
This sequence comes from Myrmecobius fasciatus, assembly GCA_023553655.1. NCBI lineage: Eukaryota > Metazoa > Chordata > Mammalia > Dasyuromorphia > Myrmecobiidae > Myrmecobius > Myrmecobius fasciatus. The sequence continues at coordinate 16,891 of JAJPUD010025091.1, read as the reverse complement.
AAAAAAATTTTGAAATACACTCTTCCCAATGGTTGATTAATGAATGAACAGCCTATGATATGTCAGTGGAAGGTTGTCTGAGATAATAGGTGAGGAATATCTGGGTCCTAGCCCTTCCCTGATACTTAATTAGCTGGGCGGGTTACTCGGGATCAATGACATCCCCCCCACTCCCATCAGGCTCCTCTGTAAGACTGGAAGTCACAGCTCAGTTGTGTATTTGCATGCATTCAGGGAGCCCCTAGACTAGGAGCTCCCCAACTCCATGTACGTCATAGGTCCAGACCGAAGAGTACCCAAAGAAATCAGTCTAATGAAATGCTCTGCTACTGCTGAAAAATATCAGCAATATAATTTGGAACAGTCTCGATGTTATAAACAAAGCTAAAAGAAGAAAAAAAGAGAGAGAGAGAGAAGTACTGTTTCCATGCTATTAAAATTGCAAAAGAATAAGATGGGGATTGGCTTCATTGGTATGGGATACTCCCAGATGAGGAAGACTTCTACTGGTGCATGTAAGCATCTCCTCTGCAGCTTATCACCTTAGAGGGTTGTCCAAGACTCTGAGACCTAACGTGACTTGCTCAGGGTCACACAAATAGCATGTAGCAAAGGTGGGGCATGTACCCGAGTCCAAGGCTCAGTCTGGCTGATTCTCCATCCATTCTGCAGCATTTTACGGTTGTTGAGTCATGTTCAACTCTCTCATGACCCCAATTTAAGGTTTTCTTGGCAAAAAAAAAAAAAAAAACTGGAAGGATTTGCCATTTCCTTGTCCAGCTCATTTTACAGATGAGGAAACTGAGGCAAATAGGGTGGTGTGACTTGCCCAGTGTTACACAACTAGTGTCTGAGGCTGGGTTTGAACTCAGGAAGGTAAGCCTTCCTGACTCTAGACCCAGCACTCTGTGCACTCTGGCATCCCCTAGTTGCCTTTCATTATGCACCACTGTTGGGTAAAAGAATACACAAATGGCTTTACAAAAGTAGGGGGGCAGGGAGCTCTCAGGGTGTTCACTACTAGTATGTGAAAATGTAATGTTAAAAGCAGGTAGCTTGCAAATGGAGGAGTTCTTTGTTTCAAGTGAATGAGTGCAATGGGTGAGAGAAAATAAAGGTGGGAAAGGGGTCCAAAGGCCAAGCATCTTGAATGAAAACCTAAGGAATCAGAGAAGAGAGGCAGAAAGAGGAAAGCAGATACAACTGTGGGATGGAGGGAACCCATGAGTGGAAGAGAAATTTCCAAACCAGGTCTGTATCTAAAGAGAGTCCCAAAAGCCAGAAGGGAGAACAGACAGCCAGGACAGCTTAGAAAGGGGAATGTTCGATATTACTTACAAGGAAAAATAAACTGCCCGTAACAGAGATCAACAGTCTGTTTTTGCATTCAGCCTGATACGTGGAAATGCTCTTGGTGTTATTAAGTATAGGATTTAAAAAAAAAAAAAGCCATATCAGAAAGTCATATTACCTTAATTGTGTCTCGTCTGTTTTCCTGATGGAGCAGGTGATTTAAAAGGAGAGCTGTCCAGCCCTGTGAGTGAGTTTTGGTTTTGAGTATTTCTCTGGTGTGTGAGTTTGCGTGTGTGTGCATATGCTTTAAATTCACATCAAGAGTAAGAAAAAAGGTTTCATCTCCCCCCCCAAAAAAAAAGCCAGCTTATCTTTAGGGTATGTGAAGAATAAGCTAGTGTGGGGAACAAGTGTGCCAGCCTCCTCTGCCCTGGCCAGATCACGTGGCACGAGCACCGGGTGCCATATCTTAGGAAGGATGCTGACCCATTGAGGTTTCTTGGGAGGTGACCATGATGGCAAGGGAGCAGGAAGACCGTGCCAGCAAAAAATCAGTTGGAAAAACTGGAGGGGGCTGTGATGCCAGAGTGGGAGCAAACTTCTATTTGTCTCCAGGGGAACGGTGGGCAGAGGTTGCCAAGAGACCCCTGAATTGAGTGCGAATAGTGGGTGCCACGGGGCTGCGCCTTGGGGGGGACGAGGTTCCTTGGAGTTATGGAGTTCGAGTAAAGGCAGAGTATGGGGGGTGTTGGTCTGAGACAGGCATCCGGATGGGGGTAACCCGGATTACTTGTGGAGTTTCTGCTAACTCTCAGGCTCTTGCTCTTTGGAAGAAGGGTTCTGTGGGCCCTGCTAGGGCACCGGGCCAGGAGGCTCAGGCCCACTTGTTAGCTCTCCTTGGGAGCTTGCAAGGATGTCCCTCGGGGTCCCCCAATCAGGGCCCTGAGGCTTAGCAGGGCGGAGAGGGCCAGGCAAGAACAGGCTTCCAGTCCTGCTCCCGACACTTGTTGGCCGTGACTGGGTAAGTGATGGGACTCCCTGGACTTCAGCTCTGTAGGATGAGGGTGGGGGGTCAGACGGCCACGAAGTCCATCATCCCTGGCTCCTCACCGGCCGGGGGCTCGCCCCCCAAGCCTCCGCCTGGGGTCCCACGAACTCGGCTGTCCTCACCTGGCTTTTGGCCCTCCACAAATCTAGGTTACACGGCAGATCCATGAGCATGAGCAGGAGAACGAGTTGCGGGAACAGATGTCAGGATATAAGCGGATGCGGCGCCAGCACCAGAAGCAGCTGATTGCCCTGGAGAACAAGCTGAAGGCTGAGATGGACGAGCACCGCCTCAAGCTGCAGAAGGAGGTGGAGACGCACGCCAACAACGCGTCCATCGAGCTGGAGAAGCTGGCCAAGAAGCAAGTGGCCATCATAGAGAAGGAGGTCAGTCGGGGGCGAGGGACCCCACGGGCCGGGCGGCTCGCCCGCCGCTCCTGGGTGTTTCCAGGACCACACTTGGCTGGCCTGGGCATCCGGGGGCTCCCCAGCACTGGGTTTTCAAGGAAGGAGGTTCAGGCACATGATGAGATTGACCATTATGGCAAGAGGAAGCTAAGGGGCAAAAAGGAAATCTGTACAACCTTTTACTTTGCAAGGAGACCCTCCAGGTCTGGCCGTGGCCCACGACACCCAGTTTCCAGACCTGCAAGTGGGGTGTCCGGCAGCCACAGGACCTCTTCCTTACTTCCCTCCCCTCTCCCCTGCCCATGGTCCTCTGCTACCTGAGACTATTTCTTGTGTCCTCATCTCCCCACCAGGAAGGTAAGATCTAGCATTGGTGGTGGTCTGGGAAACGAGGAACAAATCCGCCCCTGGCTGCTCCTCCAGCCCTCCCTAGGGATGTCCCCCCAGCCCCAGTGATGACTTCAGGCCGAGCATCCTCAGGGCCACGGCCATATTCTCACTTGCCTCCTCAGTTTTTCTTACAAAGGTTCTGATCCATAGCCCAGTCCCTTGATTACTCTAAAATATCCAAGCTGGCCCAGGAATGGACTGTTCTTTGAAAGAGAACTCAGTCTTACTCTTATTATTTGTGGGGGCCTTTGTCTTTCCTGACAGAGTCTTGCAGAGTTATATACAAATCGGGATCCACGTTCAATGTATACCTATGGTGATGGTTAGGAGGAGGAAGCCTTAACCTCCTTCACTGAAATCCCTGTCTCCATCCCTAACGGTACCTTCCCCAGATCTAATGGAGCCCTTATCCCAGGCCACAAAAACTACTTGCTTACAAGGTTCCAAGGAGGGGAGGGACAGAAAGGCCTCTAGGGAAGTTGGGAAGATGTATACCTGGAGTCCCAAATGGCCATTCTGAATCTAGCTTCCTATAGAAATATTATACTTGGTACTCTTGTCCATCTGGTCCATTATAAGTCATACAGATTTTTATGGGCTCGCCTCCACTTTTTCCAACATTATCTCTCTGGGATAATAATTTGGGAATTCCCCAACTTACTGATGAATTTTTGGATAATTACTTATTCCTAAGTTCGAGACTGCCTGTGTCCTAGCAAAATGTGATTCTTAGAAGAAGAAGGAAATGTCATTGTAATGGCCTGTCATTTTAATAACCCCACCTTGGAATTTTCGATTTCTTTCTCCCTTCCTCCATCTGCATACGTTGTAAATTTATGCTCACTGACTATGCAGCCATATAGATATTTGTTTATATTATACGTAGCCGGCTTGAGGAAAATCTTCCTGTAATCAGAATTTCGTCTTTAAAAATAAAGTTTTGATTAAATCTGACATTTCTATCCTGATTCAGAAGTGGGAAGACTCCTTCTGGACACTTTTCTGTTGACGCCTCTAATCATTGGCTGATAAATGGCTTTGCCATAGAACACCTCCTGATGCAGGTGGAGCAGACCAGGTTTTTTTCTGTGTCACTCTGGAAAGAGACGACCAAGTGTGGGTTGGAGGCGTGTTTGTCTTGGATATTTCTCTGGAATAACAACTGGAGTTTTGGGTCTGATTTTTTAGGTTTTCTTTTTTTTTTTTCTCTGCAGGCAAAGGCGGCTGCAGCAGATGAAAGGAAGTTCCAGCAACAGATCTTGGCTCAGCAGAAGAAAGACTTGACAACTTTCTTAGAAAGTCAGAAGAAGCAATATAAGCTTTGCAAGGAAAAAATAAAGGAGGCAAGTAACCAAAGGCCCTACACGGTCCAAAGTATTGGGGGACAGGCAGGGAGAAAACGTCCTGGGCCGCTAAGCCTTACTAGCCAAGTCCATGGTAATGGTCGGAGCCAAGAGCTCACTCTTTTACAATGAATTTAATTCCATTGTGTTCTTATCAAAAGTACAGAGAAAGAAAAGTTATTTTTGGTCTGCTCCAGCCTAAGATTTGCCAGAGAAAGTCCCAGAAAGGCGGACTGGAAGGAGACAAACTTGAGCACTGATCACTTGAATTCCAAGTTATCTCAGAAAGCTTTTATTCAGGGGGCCTCCTACGAGCTGGCAGCTAGATGGCGTAGTGGGTGGAGCACTGAGCGTGGAATCAGGAAGATTCATCTTCAGTTCCGATCCAGCCAATGACACTAAACAGACAAGCCATTTAACCCTATTTGCCTCAGTTCCTCCTCTATAAAATAAGCTGGAGAAGGAAATAATAAGCCTCTCAAGTATCTTTGCCAAGAAAACCCCAAGATGGGGTCACCCAGCGTCATTTACAACTGACAAAATTATGTGCTAGACACTGTAGTCAATCTTCTGGACACAAAGAAAGGCCAAAATAGCCCCTGCCCTCAGGGAGCGTCCATTGTAGTGGAAATCCAGAATCTCTGGATAGGGCTGAAACCGGAGGGAGCATTGCAGCAAGCCAGATGCTCCCAGAAAGGCTTACTCCACCATTTCCTCCAGGGACTCCAGGAGGTCTGACCCTTAACCTTGTGGCTGTTAGCATGCCCTGAGATGCTCAAACTTGGGTTTTCCTTTACTTAGGCAGGAGGCCAATTTGGGGACTCCCAAAAGACTGTAGCCTGAAATTTGTCCATCTTCTGTGGCAGTATCCAAGCCACCTTGGACAGCCCCAGGAGGAAGAAATGAGTAGCCTTGTATCATACCTTAAGGTTTGTAAAGTGCTCTAGAAAGATTCCGTTTTGTTCATTTAACAACCATGGGAGGCAGATGATAATATTATCCCCATTTTATAGATAAGGAAACTGAGGATTTGAATTGAGTTTTTCCTGACTCCAGATCCAACACTATGCTACCTAGAAAACATTCTCCTGCCAAACCCCTTCAAAAGTAAAACCGGGGTGGGAGGAGAAGAAGGGGATGGGGAGGATAGACTTTTAAAGTATGGTATAGGTTTACCCATCAGCATGTTGACGTGACTAAAGTAAGTGGTTCTTAGAATGAATCAAATCTCAAAGCAAAAGGGCAGACAAGTCCAAATAATTTGGATTTTGGAATGAGTCTTGGTACCTGCATTTGAACACAAGTGTGGATTCACTTTAAACAAAAATCAGGAAACCAAACCTTGAAAATTTAGCTTGGGACAAACTGAAAAGCCCCCATTAGTGGACTCCTGTTTACCTCTGACTTGCTAAGGCTAAAAGCAAACTGTTTTCTTAAATGACCTTCAGTGCAACAGGCAAGGGATTAAGTGTCTGGATGACCTAGATTTGGAGTTTGAATGCAAGAGAATATGAAATGTTGACAAACAAGAAGATAAAAGATGTGTTCATCCAAAACACGTCAACTAAGTAAATAATCAGGCAAAGGTTACCCATGGCGCCATTTTGAAAGCAGGCTTTGCACTAGAAGCAACATAGATGATCAGAAATTGAGTCCTTGGTCCCCTTACTTTCCCCCAAAGTTAATTGAAAGTCTTTTCTGACATTTGGATTTCCTACATAGTTCTCTACAGGAGTAGGTTTTTTGATTGCATATGCCCATTAATAAATCTTTTTGAGCATCTGCCCCTAATATGTGCACGTTTACCTTTCTACAAACTACAAATACATGGTACACTACATATATGGATAATAGCAAATGAGCATATGTATATTAATTGTGTATATTATAAACACATAGATAGCTTTTTTTAATCATTAAAGATGAAGTAATAATTGATCAGTGGGAAGCCCTTGGAGTTTTTTGGGTAAGGAAATGACATGGTCATGCCTGTGCTATGATTGGTTGAACCCTTTGGGGTCATGCTGTGACCCATTACTGATACACAGCCTCCATTCTAGAGACTGCTGCGCCATAGTTACATGGTTTTTCCTGTTATCCATGTGGTGTTTCTTGGAAGTTTAACACTTGAGGGGACGTCACCTCATGGATCATCAAATTTTAGAGCTGGACAAGACCTTAGGGACTCTCTCATTTAGCCCTTTTCTTTCTCAGATGGAAGTTAGGTACAAAGAGTTCTGGTTTGCCCCAAGTCACCCAGGTACTTACAGAAAAACCAAGTCTGCAGGCCTCCTGACAGGTGCTTTTGCCTCATATTAGACTGGGATTCTAAGATCCCATGTCTAGGTCAGGAAAGGCCGTCAGGTCCAACCCCCCACTTCACAGATGAGCAGACTGGGGTCTTTACAGGTAAAGGGATTTGCCCCGAAGCCTCGGGAGGGGTCCAAGCCAGGCAGGCTTCCATTTGTGCCCTGGAAGCTTTGCTCACGGATGCGGTGTGGAGTGGCGGACCAGGCCCAGGATGCCCGGTGCCTCCGGAGCCGCTTCCTAGCAGTGTGTCCGCACCGGCCTTGCTGGTTCTCAGCGCCCCATCTCTAACCAGGGGTCCCTGAGGCCCCGAGGGCCCTGCCCTCGTCCCCACTCACCGTGTTTCCTTTTGTTCCCCGGGGCTGGCGGTCGTGCAGGAGATGAACGAGGACCACAGCACACCCAAGAAAGAGAAGCAAGAGCGTATATCGAAGCATAAGGAGAATCTTCAGCACAGCCAGGCCGAAGAGGAAGCCCACCTCCTCACCCAGCAGAGACTGTACTATGATAAGCACTGCCGTTCCTTCAAACGGAAAGCCATGCTCAAAAGGCACGAGATGGAGCAGCAGAACATCCGGGAGGTATTTCTGACGGCCACTGGCCTCCGTAGAGAGCCCCGCTGTCCTCGGGGGCAGCCTCCCGGGGGGGCAGCCTTAACTCGGCCGGGGAGGATTTGCCGAGCGTCTCCGGGGGGTCTGCGCCCAGCCTTGGGAAGCATTCGGAAAGACCCAAGAGAGGATGAGAAGGGCTGTCAGAGCTGGCCCCAGATTCCCTTCTGCAGACGAAGGACCGGGGTCCGGGGGACCACAGGTCTAGAGGCCTTTGAATCCCAGTCCCTCATGTACAGAGCAAGAAAGGGGGTCAAAAGGGTTAAGGGAATTGCCCGGGATTGAGCAGTGAATAAGTTTCAGGGCTGAGAATGGACCCCAACTCTGCCCGCCCCTCAGTCCTGTTCTGCCTCCACTCCCCTGCCCAGGGGCACACCAAATAGTTCTAAAGTGAACCAGGACCCAGAACTAAGTGTTCCAACAACAGCTGCTCTGGCTGGGCTCTGGGGGCCATAGTGGACCACAAGATCAGTGTAAATCGGTTATACCCTATGGCAGCCCAGAAAGGTCGTGAAATTTCAGGCTTCAGTGAGAGCGAGAAGGAGGAAGTCGTCAGAATACGGTGGGGATGTGGTATTCCACTCAGAACCCACAAGTTAGGGGGCACGTTAACAGTCTAGAGGATGGCACAGTGGGCAGAGCTCCAGCTCTGGAATCAAGGAGACCCGAGTTCAGATCTGGCCTCAGACACTTGGCAAGTCACTTAACCCTGATTGCCTTGAAAAAAAACAGTCTGGAGGGAGGTTCAAGGAGCAGGGTGCTGGGGGCCAGAAAGTCATATGGCGTGAAGGTGGGCAGGGGTACCTTGGGGCGGCCCCATGTAGGCTTGTCCCCCGTGGGCCTGGAGGTCAGATGTCGGAGCAGAGAATCTGAAGGGAAGGAAAACCACCCTGGTAGCCGGAGCTGCCCACCACTGGAATGGGCAGAGAGAGGCGGGATGTTCACAAAGGGCGGACCTGGGGCCATGAGGTCAGGGAGTTCTGATTCCCCTGGCAGCTGGACTGTTAAATGTTTCCTTCCAACTCTGAAATTCTGGGATTTCCCAGTCCTAAATTCTCATCCACACCAATCAACAAGCATTTATTAAGCTCCTACTATGTACCAGGTACTGTGCTGAGTGTTAGGGATACACAGAAATGAAAAAACCAAAAACCCAGCCCTTGTCTTCAAAGAACTCACAGTCTAGTGGAAGAGACACAATGGATGGAGCACTGGAGTCAGTCGTCTTCCTGAGTTCAAATCTGACCTCAGACATTTCCTAGCTGTGTGGCTCTGTGTGCCTCAGTTTCCTCCTCTGTCAAATGAGCTGGAGAAGGAAATGGCAAACTGCCCCAGTGTCTCTGCCAAGAAAGCCCCAAACAAGGTCACAGAGTCAGATATAACTGAAAAATGACTGAACAACAAAATATAGAAGCCAGGTACATCCAGGCTCAATTGGGGTAGTCTCAGAGGGAGGGTATAGAAAGGCTTCTCACCAAAGGATGAACCTTAGCTGAGACTTGGAGGAAATCGGGAAAGTCAGGAGGCACAGAGGCAGAAGGAGAAAGTACCAGGGATGGAGAATAGCAAGAGAAAATGGCCAGAATTCAGAGAGAAAGGCCCAGCAAGGAGCCCAGTGCCCATAGATCACCCAGAAAGGAGAGGAGTCTTAGAAGACCGGAAAGGTGCCAAGGGACCGGTTAAGCGGGGCTTTTAAAGAGGATTTTACATTAGCTCCTAGAAGGAATAGGGACAGTGGAGTGGAGTGGAGTGAATGGGGGTGGAGGAGGGGAAGGGGTGATAGCCAAGAGGAGGATGGGCAGGGAGACCCACAGGAGAGCCAAGGAGTGCTGTATAATCCAATCATCCAGACTGTTAATGACGGGAAGTCTAGTACAGGAAACATCACACTTAGCAGTTTCCTTTTTGATCTGGTAAGGCTACCGAAAGCTGTAAATCATGTTAGAAAGTACACAGGGATTGAATTTTTTTCCTTTTGTTGAGTTCAAATCCACAAAATACAAGTTCAGAAATGCAAGTGAGCTTTTACCTCATGGAGAAATCCCCATCTGAGGAAGAAAAAAGCTTGGGTTCCTTAACTACTGTGAAGGAATTTGTAATCCCCTTGGAAGACATGACTAACCCCATGAAGTCATCCAGTAGCCAGATACGACAATATAGGATCCCTTCATTCAGTCGGCCAGCTTACAATGTCCCGTGCCAGGTAAGGCAGGACACACATCCACAGCCCCAGGGCAGCTCAGAGGTCGGCCGGGAGAGACCCCTCAGCCTGCAGATGAGGAAATGGGCCCACAAAGGTCCAGTTGGTGAGGGAACAGACCCAGAAAGGTCCAGCCAGTGAGGGAATGGGCCCACAAAGGTCCAGTCAGTGAGGGAACAGACCAGAAAGGTCCATTGGTGAGGGAATGGGCCCACAAAGGTCCAGTGACTTTGACATAGCTGGGATCTGAATTCAAAACCAGCCTTCTTTCCCCTCTGCCATATGGCCTTAGAATGGGATCGAGGTGGTTGTTTGTCAGTCGTGGCTAACTCTTCCAGACCCCCGGGGACCGCGGCACTCCAGAACTGCTCAGGGGGATTCTTGGCAGAGGTATTGGAGTGGTTGGCCATTTCCTTCTGCAGCTCATTTTACAGATAGGGAAACTGAGGCACACGGGGTGAAGGGGCCTGCCCAGGGTCACACAGCTGGTAAGTAAGTGTCTGAGCACTTTAACCGCTGAGCCACCTCGCTTTCTCCCCCCCAGGCCACAAGATAGGTACCGAGAAAGGCCCATGCAGAGTCTGGGTGTCCGGGAGGCAGACGGCCTCTGGAGAGAGCTGGGCGGGCAGGGACCCAGGGGTTCCTGACATTAAGGTAGGAAGGAGGAGGAGGACCTTCAGGCAAGAAGAGGAGGCTCAGCTCCCTGAAGGTGGGACTGGAGAGGGCCTGCTCCTGGGCCAGATCAACCTTGGCCAGAGCCACAAGGAGTGGGCCAAAGTCAGCGGCCCTGGGAACTCCTCTAGGGAACTTAGACGTTCTCCTGAAGGACCTAAGACGTCACAAAAGCCTAGTGAGCGAGAGAGGCCCTGAGGAAAATGGCGTTTCAGGCAGATTAGTCCGGCCCTAGAGTCCAGGAGTAGAGCGCACAGGAGCCAGAAGCAGGGGGAGCATTCTCTGTGTGGCGGCCAGGGCAGGGGTTCTTAGCCTGTTTTTGTTACCTTGGGCCCCTTGGGGAATCGGGCAAAGTCTATGGAGCTCTGCTCAGAATCATGATTTTAAATGCCTAAAATAAAAGGCAAAAGATTACAGAGGAAAGCAGAAATACCGCTCCAGGGGACCTAGTCCCACCCCCTCGTTCTGCGGAAGGGAACTTGAATGACTTGCCCAAGATCATACAGTTTATGTTTGGCAGAAGTGAGATTTGAACCCAGGACCTCTGAGCCCAGGGCCAGGATTCTCCCACTGTGCCTCCAGGGAAATTTAGGGACTGAAAGAAGGGGAGGAGAGGAGGTGTGAGAAAGAAAAAGGAAAAGATGTTTCCAAGGGAGACCCAACGGGATCCAGTCACTAAAGAGGCAAAGAGGAGGGGGAACAGGAAGAGAGAGCACGAGCCCTTGGCTCTGAGGGACAGGGAAGCTGGGCCAGCGCAGCCTCGGGGGCAGTGGGAGGAAGGACCCCACGGACGGGGGTCCTCAGCTTCCTCCTTGGTCTGACCCACAAAGGCCTGTCCGGGAGAAAGCCTCTCGGCGCAGGGAGCGCGTGGCCATGGCGCCGGTGTCCCAGGCCACTGAGCGTTACTGGCCTTGGGAGGGGCGTCCAGAGCCGGGGTGGGCCAAACCCCCCTTGGGGGGGCTCCCGGCCGCCACCCACCCACCGCAGCACCCGCCTCCCGAGCTCCGTGATTAGTGCTAGATGTTGTCCGTGGGATCCTGACGGGCCTGGCTCCGATTCATGGGAAATAAGGAGAAGGAAATAAGCTGCTAGAGCCAAGGCCCAGCCTGGGCACTGCCATCTCTCTGCCCACCCCTGCCCGTCTCGTCTCGATCTGGCTCTGTGGCTCTGGCTCTATGTTTCTATCTCTGTTCTGCTTCCATCTCTATTTCTGTCTCTGTCTCTTTCTGCTTCTCTCTCTATAAATATGTGTATATGTATATGTATACATATGTGTCTATATCTGTCACTGTATCCTGTTTCTATCTCTCTGTCTCTGTCTCTTTCTATAACTGTATATGTATATATATATATATATATATATATATATGTCTATCTCTGTATCTCTAGATCTATAGATAGCTATATATTTGTATCTGTCTCTCTCCTTTTCTTTCTAACTCTGTATCCCTGTCTCTGTGTCTGTCTCTGTGTCTGTCTGTCTTCCTTTGTGTGTGTCTGTATATATGTATGTGTGTGTGTGTGTATACAGAGAGAAAGCTCATCTACCATATATATATATGTATGTGTGTCTATTTCTGTCTCTCTTATATAGATATACACCTATGTTTCTATTTGTCTCTCTGTCATCTCTCTATCTCTAAATATATGCATATGTGTGTGCAGGTCTGTCACTGCCTTTCTATTTCTCCCTCTCTCCCTCCCTCCTTGTCTCTGTCTGTCTGTCCCCCTCCTCTCTGTCTTTCTCCCCCCTTCCATATATATTTCTGTTTATCATTGTCTCTCTGTATGTCTCTTCTCCCTCTTGCTCTGTCTCTGTGTCTCTATCTTTCTCTCTCCCTCCCTCCTTGTCTCTGTCTGTCTGTCTGTCCCTCTCCTCTCTGTCTTTCCCCCCCCTTCCATATATATTTCTGTTTATCGCTCTATTTCTTCCTCTTTCTCTTCTGTGTGTGTCTCTCTTTGTTTTTCCCACCATCCTTCTTTCCCATGGCTTTTCCGAAAGCTTTCCGGCAACACAGAATAAGGGACTTGAATAAAGAGTAGAAACAATAATAATAATAAATATATATATATATATTCATATAATATTTTAGATAGACAAATATGTATCCACAAATATACACATATGATACTTTAATATAAGACATAATATTTTAAGCAGCTAGGTCACTTAGGGGGGACATGACTCCAGTCAGGAAGTCCTGAATGCAAATCCAGCCCCAGACACTTACTAGTTATGTGACCGTAGGCAAGACACTTAACTTCTGTTTGCTTTAGTTTCCCCACTTGTCAAATGCACATAACAGTAACAGCATCTATCTGCCAGGGTGATTTTTAGGATCAAATGAGATAACATTTATAAAATGCTTAGCATGGTGCCTTGCATACAGCAGGTGCTACATAAATGCTAGCTATTCTGATTACACAGGAAGAGCCACATGTAATGAGTGGATTTTATCCTGGTCTTGGAGTCGGAAATTCGGGGTTCAGATCTCCCTTTCACATCATGCTAAAGGTGTGACTGAAAACAAGTAACTTAATAGCTCCCACCCTTGTACGAGGGGACCTCACTTCCATGCATGCAGACACTCAAACCTCCCAATTCCAGCTCATTTTCCCAAGCTTCTCGCCCACCCCACTTCAGCCACACACCAGGCGGTCGGGCCCTTGATCTTGCCACCAGCATCTGTGGCTCCATGTTCAAGAATTCTGAAATCTCAGGAACAAGCCGCACTCTGCTGGCTGTCCCTTCTGCACTCTCTCACAAAACCCTTCTCTTCACATGCTCTGATCTAGCTTTCTCCCAGTCCATCTCTTCTGCCCCAATCACTCTCTCCTCTGACACCCATCTTGGCCCCCTGGTGCCTCTGATGCCTACCTTGGCCCCTTGGTACCTCTGATGCCCATCTTGATCCCCTGGTGCCTCTGATGCTCATCTTGGTCCTCTGGTGCCTCTGAGGCCTATCTTGGCCCCCTGGTGCCTCTGAGGCCCATCTTGGCCCCCTGGTGCCTCTGATGCCCATCTTGGCCACTCTCTTCCTTTCTTCACTCTTCACCCCCTTCTTGTAGCACTGATTGGCCCAGCCAAGCCTCTGCCTCAGACACCTCCAGAGCTGCCCCCGGGCTCACGAACATTCACACTAGGCCCATTCACAGCCTCAGCTGGGTCCTCACCGCTGCCCGGCACTGCTATCATTCCTCCCTCATTTCCCACATATTCTCTTTCCTCTATTTTCCTTCTTCTGCTTTCAGATGCCCTTGGCCACCCCTTCCTCCTTCATGGCACGATGAGATGTTGCCTCCTTCCCAAGGGTGGCCCCTCTTCGTGTTCCCCTCCGTCTCCTCCAGGAGATTGCCCCTCCTCGTCATCCCCACTTTCTCTCTGATCTCCTTCTGTCCACGTGCTGCTTCCAGCTGTTTACAAGCATGCCCTTGTGCTCCTTCTGGGCCCTTCGATCTTTGTGGGCTCATCTCCCCGAGCCCAGCATCCACAATGGGGGGGGTCTTCATTTCCTCTCCTCCCATTCTCTTCAGGCCTCTCTGTCTGGTTTCCAGCCTCTTTGTTGAGCTAATAAGCCCGTTCTCCCCAAAGTGATCAATGATCTCTCCACTGCCAAGTCCAAAGCCTTTTCCTCCTTTCCCCCTTGGCGGTGTCTGGCCCTGTTCATGGCCCTCTTCTCCTTAGAACATCATTTCATCTTTCAGGACCTCATTCTGCCTTGGGGCTGCTCCTGCCTTCTCCTGCTGACCACTTGCCAGTCTCCCTTGCCAGTCTCCCCCCAGTTCATGCCCACTAACCATCCACGTCCTGGATTCCCTTTTCTTTTCCCTCATTCTGTTTCACTTGGTGATCTCATCAGCTCCCAGGGATTCAGTTCCTTGGGCCAGTGATTCTTGGTCTCCTTCTCCAGTTTCAGTCACTTACTTATTGGACGTGTCCTAAACTGATCTTGTCGCCCTTCTTCCCAGACTCTCTCCCCTTCTGAAGTTCCCTGTTTCTCTTGAAGACATCACCGTCCTCCTAGTCCCCCAGACTCCCCACTTGGACTCCTCACTGTCTCCCAACCCCCCCATCCAAGGTCTGTCCACTTCCCCTCTGCAGCATCTTTCTGCCATCCCCCCTTCCCCCCTGCCTCTCCCCTGCTTCAGGCTTTCGTCCCCTCACCTGTCTCACGTCTCTCCCTGCTCTAATCCCTTCTCCATTTAGTCACTGAAGGGATTTTCCTAAGCTCCGGGTCTGACCTCTCCTGCTCAGCAAACTCCAGTGGCTCCCCATCACCTCCAGGATTAAATATAAAAACCCTCTGTTGGAGCATTCAGGCCCTTCGTAGCCCAGTCTCCTCCACCTGTCCAGTCTTCTTACACACTTACACGCACAGTCACAGTCACACGCTTACACATACATTGCCAAGGTTTCGTGGAGAAGGTAGCACTTACTCTGAGCCTTGAAGGGAACTAGAGGCAGAGCTGCAGAAATCACGGGGGCTAGCCTGGGCAATCACAGAGAAGGAGAAACAGCCGGGCAGCCAGTGGGCTGGGAGTAGTAGAATTAGCAGAGGGGAGCAAGGTGTGATTGGGAAGGACTTTTATGTTCGGTTAGAACACCTTGTCACTGATCCCTGGAGGCAGGAGGGAGCCACTGATGCTTCTGGAGCAGAAATGTGGCAAATGGGCTTCCCGTCATCCCAAGTGATATAGCCAGACCCGTGCCAGGGCACAGACACAAATTCACACTTACACCTATGCACATACGGTCTTACACTCAGTTATCCAGGCAGGGGATGGAGTGGAGGCAGGGAGACCAATGAGGAGGCTGTTACAGCCCAGGTGAGAGGTGAGGGGACCTTCACTGCAAATTTACGTTCTCGTGACAGCAAGGCCACTCTTTCCCTCATTTTGTCCCCAATGACCCTCTTTCCCACCCTCTGGCTGCCTCAAACCTTTTCCTCCATGCTCCGGCTGCCCACATGGCATCCTCTCAGCCAGCATCAGGAGCCCTGATTCTATGGATGAGGCAGCTAAGGTACTACGGGGTGGGGCAGCCTGCCCCAGGTCACCCCAATAATGGGTGCCAGACAGGGGCTTTGAACCCGGTTCTCCAACTTCAAAACTACTGCGCCTCCTCTGTCACCTCCTAGCTGAACCCAAGGAGGTTCATGAGATGCCCGAGAGCAAGTCCAGAGAAAGGAGAAAGGCCTCGAACAGAGTCTTGAGGTTTAACCCATGAATAGAGGCAGGGCGTGGATGAGCATATTACAGGGAGAATGGGAAACATTGGTCAGATGGGGAGCAGGAGACCCTGGAAAGACCAGGATCCCCAATACCTACCCGGGGTCCAGCAGCAAGGAGCAGAGAGCTCAAGAAGGAGAAGGACTGAGAAATGTCTTCTGGGTTTAGTAGTAATTATCATCTTCACCATAGTAACTAACATTTATATTACGCTTACTGGGTGACAAGCACTGTGCAATTATTATCTCATTTGATCCTCACAACAAGTCATTATTTTTATTTTTATTATCTGCATTTTATAGATCAAGAAACTGAGGCAAATCGAGATAAAGTGGCTTGCCCAGGATCAACAGTTACTAAGTTTTCCTGTTTCCAAGCCCACAACTCAATCTCCTGTACCGCCAAACAGGCAGATTTGGATAGCCTCAGTTTCCTTATCTGAAAAGGGGGAAATAGTAACGCCTTCCTCAGAGGGGTGCTAGGAGGTTCACATGAGATAATATATAAAAGTTCTTTGTGTAATTTAAAGTGCTGTGTACATGTTGATTATTATTATCATTATTTAATTCTAAATCAATAATTCCATTTCCTTCTCACTAGGATGGTGAGAGATGTGGCTATTAGCCCTGTTTTATAGTTGAACACCCAAAGACCCACAGGTTAAAGATGCTCGCCCAAGGTCACTTATTATTATAAGTCATCAGGAAAGCCAGTGACAGGCTTATAGTCCTTCCATTAGAGAAGACAGAAAGACTTGGATTCTTCCAGAAGGAAAGAAAGAAAAAGAGAAGAAAAGCAAGAGGAAAAGGAGGGGGAGAGAAAATGGAGTCAAGGAAGGAAGGAAAGGAAAGAAGGCTTTGTAAGCAAAGATGTTCCCCAGGGGCTGCCCGCTGTTCTGTGGCTCCGGGTTCTGAACTAACCAATTGGGGGCTAATGAGATTGCAGAACCGGACGTGGAAAACACCTTTGAGTGTAATTCCTTCATTCTTCAGACAAGGAAACTGAAGAGCAGGTAATAATAGGATTCGAATCTGGGCCTAATAACTCCAATTCCAGTATCCTTTCCACTGGTATTTAATTTTAAATTCTATGATCCTTCACGTCCTTCAGAAGTATTCTCTCAGTGTGTCTAGTATATTTTCTCTCTCTCTCTCCCTCCCTCCCTCCCTCTCCCTCTCCATCTTTCTCTCTGTCTCCCTCCTTCCATCCCTCCCTTTCTCCTTTTCTTTCTCTCTCTGTCTTTCTCTCTTTCCCCCCTCTCTCCCCCTCTCTCTCTCTCCTTCTCTCCCCCTCCCTCCTTCTTCCCTTCCTCCTTCCCTCCCTCTTTTTCTCTTTCCCTCTCTCCCTTTCTTCCCCTCTCCCTCTCTCTCTCCCTTCCTCCCTCCTCTCTCTCT
>JAJPUD010025090.1:0-15160 GCA_023553655.1 Myrmecobius fasciatus | reverse complement strand
TCTCTCTCTCTCTCTCTCTCTCTCTCTCTCTCTCTCTCTCTCTCTCTTTCTCTCTCTCTCTCTTAATTTTTCTTGAGGGTCTTTACTTTTTTAGGGTGGGAAATGTATGATGTTTTTCCACAACGACTTTTTTGGAAATGTTTTGCACAACTTCACATGCAGTTTCTTAATTGTGGTTGGGGATAAGGGAGAGAACTTATAGCTCAAAAATTAAAAAAAAAACATAAAAAACTGGTTTTAACATAACTGGGGAAAATATTAAATAAAAAATTTTAAATACTATCAACTGTGCTTCTTAATGAAACCTAGGGTTGCATTAACTATTGTGACTGCCTTGTGGTATTGTTGAATCATATGGAACATGTAATCCACAAAACCTTCAGATTTTTTAAAATAAATAATGGTATAGCCACACCTTACTCTTTTTTGTACTCATGAAATAGATTTTTTGAACACAAGATTAATGCTTGATGTATTCCTATTCATTTTACCTTACTGAGTTCAACCTCTTGATTCTAGCTTATCAATATTATTATATATTCCGACTGTCATCCATTGTATTTAGATATCTTTATTTTTGTGTTAGCTGAAAATTTTATAAGTATGAAACTTAAACTTTAATCTAAGTTTTTAACTAGAAAGATAGATAGACAGACAGACAGATAGATAGATAGATAGATAGATAGATAGATAGATAGATAGATAGATAGAGGATAGATGATAGATAAATCAAACAGTGCAGAATCATGTACAAATCCCTGCCACCCTCTATTTGAGACTTCCCTCCAAATTTTGATATTGAAATATTAAAGACTCTCTAGGTTGGTCCCTTGAACCAATTCCTAATCCAACTAAGTGTACTATCTACTATTTAACCCAAATCTCTTTAGTATGAAAGTATGTTTTAATGTTTAGTATGAAAGTCTTTTCTTACATGTTTTCTTCATATTTAGGAACATTATACACAGAGAGAGAGAGCATTCTTTGGATTTTCTGCTCTAATAACCCTGTCTCAAAATAAAAATAAAATAAAAAGATTGGTTGAATATGACTGCTCTTGAGGCAGCTGGTAGAACAGTAAGAATGTTGAGCATGAAACAGGAAAATTAGTTCAGATCCTGGCAAGTCACTTAACTTCAAGCAGCCTCAGATTTTTTAATTATAAAATAGAGATAATAATAGTCCTTACCTTGGCGGAATTTTATGAGCATGGAATAGAATAATATTTGTAAAAAAAAAAACAAGCAAAAGAAAAAATACTTATTACAGTGCCTCACACATGGTAGTAGAAGAATTTTGTCACAAGGAATAATAATTCATTTTGATCTGCCTGATCCTTAAAGGCAGAAGTGGTAGCAACATCTGGCCCTTGCAAAACGGAAAATACATATTTGACATGAGGAAAATAGTATAAGCTCTGAGAGTTATTGAAAGTGGAGTGAGCAGCATCAGAAGCTAATGGCTTCTCTTCTCTTCATGTAAAGACAGCATGACCATTTCTTGGGCATGTGGGTAGAGTGAATTATTTTTTAGATATCTGTCAGACTAAATGACTACTAAGTTACTTCCAAGTCTGACATTCTGTTATACTGACATGTGATAATGTTGCCGTTTTGATGATATAAATGTTTATCCCTACTTGCCCTTCCATCCTTTTTGATGAAGCTGTTTTTTTTGCTTGTGATTCAACTTCCTTTTCTAGACATATTCACTAATCTTCCCTTTTAAAATGATTTTTAGAACTTTGTCAAGAAAAAAATCAAGTCTATTTTAAATATTGTTTAAGATCTTGACTCCCTTTGCTTTTTTGACAATAGGCCTACTCTATGATCTTCTCCAGTCCTGTAATATTTCTGCCATTGCCCACAGCATTATGGAGATCTCTAACAGTAGCTCAGCAATCATATCCATCAATTAATTCAGGGTCCATGTATCTTGTTCATGTAGCTTAGTAATCTTCATATCATCAAAGGCAGCCAGTTAGATGCTCTTAGTAGTTTCTTAAATATCTTCAAGATACATATCACCTTTCTATTAGCCAGATGATGATGATATTGATAACAATATAATGCTTTAAAGTTTACAGAGCATTTAACAAATATTATCTCATTTGACTCTCACTTATAACAATCCTCAGTGATAATTGTTATTAACATCCCTATTTTATAGAAGAGAAAAGAGAAGCAAACCAATTAAATGACTTGCCCAGAGTCACAAAATTTGGAAATGATTGAGGAATAATTTGAACTCAGGTCTTCATAATATTAGGTCTATCACTCTGTTCACTATGTCACCTAATGGCCTCTATTGTGTTCTTGTCAGTCCACTATGAGCATTTTTCTGAGAAGAGAAAATGAAACAATATAGAAATTGAAAAGCACTGCTTTCTGTCTGTCTTCAATTATCATTACCCCATGCACTGCAAAAAGCAGTTTTATTATTTTACTTATACCCACCTTTTTTCACTAGAATAGCATTAAAAAGTACCTCTTTATTGTTCTTACATGTCTATTCTAATTTCAGTTTCTTTGCATGCTTTAATTTCTAATACTGTTTTGTCAGGACCATGCCATACTCCTGTCATCCTTTTTTATTTGTCCTTTCTAGTATTTTCTGCATGTTGCTTAAAATCTTATCAGGTTGGCAAATGCTGCTATGAATTCACCTCAAGTCTATGCAAGCTTTCAGGATATGAGCAGCAGATTGGAGATGAGTGACAGCATCTCCTCCAAACTTCCTAATTTTCCTCCAAGTTATCATATTGGGTAATCCTGGGAATCTTTGACTCTTCCCTTTCTCTTATTACACTCCCTCCACCAATCAATTAGTTTACAAATCTTGTCCATTTCAGTACTATAAGTATATTGCAACAACTTTCCAGTTGGCTTCCTTACTTGTAGACTCTCTCCTTTCATATCATCAAGAAAATAATCTTCTTAACACAATTTTGACAATGTCCATCTGATACTCTAAAATTTTTTTTGGTTTCCTGTTGCCTCTAGAATAAAATAAAAACTTTTTCCTGACATTAAAATCCTTTGATTATTTGGCTTCAACATCTTTATTATTATCTGGCTAGTATGTGTTAATGAATTTAAATTGCTCTCCTTCATGTATCATCCATCCCAACCAAAATGATCTGCTAACTTTACTGTCTTTCCATAGGTTATTATATCTATAAATACAATGTAATTTCTTCTCACCTCTACCTCCTATGAACTTTAGACTTTTTTCAAAGTTCAGTTTAGTTCCCAACTCCTAGAAGAGGTCTTTCTTCATTACAGTAGTTTTAAGCTCCTCACTTCTCAAATCTGTGCATATACAATGAATCATAAATAGAATGCAAGATCCTTGAGGGAAAGAACTTATTCCCCTTTTTTGTCTATATATATCCAGCATTTGGCAGAATACATTGCACATAGTAAGAACTTTATATTTGTTGTACTGAAATCTATTGAATTGAATTTATACCATCCCAGATTTGATAAGCATGCTTTCTACATCAAGTAACAGACAAAAATGTTGAATAGACAAGAATAAGGATTGAGTCCCATAATATGCTACATATATAAATATATATATACATATATATGTTTGTAGGTTTTCAAATGTGTAGCAGTTTATGGTCAATTTCCCCTTTTCTGTCTTACTCAAACAACCCCATTGGCTCTATTCCCATCCACTTGAAATTCCTTCCTTCTTCTTAGATTGAGTCATTGTTCACAAAATGCTCCTTATAGCAGTGAAAGCAAATCCACTTAATTAATAAAATAATGAAAATGAAAACATTAGTAGTCATAGTAACAAATGTAGCAAATTTGAAAAACTATCCTGCAGAGTGAAGTCAAATTTTTCTGATCAATCTCCTACCACTTGGGAGAATAAGAGAAAGGAACAGGGAGTTTTTGTAGACCTCCTGCCTCCTAATGCCAAGAGATAGGAGACTTAACACAATCATTCATGGCAGTTTCTAGGAAATTTTTATCATAATCAAGAGAAGGAGAAGAAGGGAAAGAGACCGACATACAGATAGACCGACAGAAAGAGAGGGAGAAAGAGAGATAAGACAGACAGAGAGAGAGAGGATCTCAGAAACTCCTGTCTGGGGACTTCAATTTCAAATCATCCTCCTTGTTTTATGGCTCTGACAGTGTGCTGTAAAAATTAGTGTAAAGATCTGTGTTTCTAAGCAGACCAGGTCAAGACATGTTCAGTAAAAGGCTTTTTACAAAAGCTCTAAAATTCAAATGGATGAGTAATCTCATCAATGTAAAAGTATTCCTTCAAATGAACTGGATCGCATCCATCCATACTTATCCATACTATGCCCATGTGTTAATAAGGTTACTCCTGGGAAAATCCATGAAACGTGAAAAAGATCATGTTTCTTTCTGTTGACATTACATGAATAGTAGAGGAATACACCAATCATCACCTTATCAGATAACAAGACCATCTTCTTTTTCATTCAACTATTTCTTTGATGATATCCTTGACACTGTTTCTCCTTTTCAATTCCCTTTTTTTTTCCTGATGTTATAATTTGCTTATGTCCACCACGCACCTGTCCATAGCACTTTAAATGATTATGACTTTATATTCTTTGGAGTAAGTAGGATTCTATGACCCACAGCTAGGAAACAACACCAAAAGAATATTAGTATTAAAAAGGACTTTCATTTCAAAAACAAACCTGGATTAAGTTAAAAAAAAAAAACAACAAAACTTTTTCAATTTCCCAAAGGCATTAAATCCAACACTTACATTCATTTTCAATTTGACTCGTCCATTTTCTGTATTTCTCTAAGGTGTGTATTTTCATGGATGAATGCAATAGATCTTATTATTGGCCCAAGAACCCCATGAAAACCAGTCTATCCTGAATTGTTCTTTTTGGCCCCTTTGCTGATTCCCAATGGCATCTTCTATTTTAAGTGTTCAGACACCATCTGTTTATATAAGACTAGCCAAATCACTATTTATTTTAACATCAAATAGAACTTTATTGATTTGATTTTTCCCTCCTCTTTACATTTCCTTGTCATGGGTAATACAGTTGGCCTATTCTCCAGATTTCCACTGAACCTGCTTTCCAAACTAATAGCTACATTACAATAATGTGAGTCAATTCCCTTTCTCTTAAGAGAATCTTTACTACTAGAATCTTTCTTTTTCCTCAGGCTTTTCAGGTTTGCAATAAGGTTTTAATGTCCAATGAAGTTTTGCAATTATTGTTGTTGTTGCTGTTTTTATAATTAGGTTTTAAGGATCTGATCCCACAAAAATGTCTTCCTACAAAGAGCTGTCACTCAAACAGTCTGAGCAGCCTCATAAATACAGTCCTGCCTCTGGAAAGGTGTCTTTATCCAGAATAACTCTAAAAGGCAGATCTGAGTTCCATGATTCCTCATCCCACAGGTCCTATAGCTCATACTTTCCATGACTGATAGTACAAGAAGTGAAATATGGAGGCAAGGCTAATGGCTTATCTGCTTTCAACTAGAGATTATACATTGGCAGATATTCAGTTTTTCACTCTGTTTTTAGTAAGGGCATGGCAGCCTCTCAGCATTGTTCCAATGCAATTTGTGTGGTTTTATTTTAATATTATGCAATGTCTTGTGTTGATGTCATGTCTTAGCATGACTTCAATTACAATACTTTAAAAGGTGTATATGTATACACAAATATAGTTATACATGTATGTATATAGTAGTAACATCGGTGAATAAGAGCAGTAGTTAGTGAAAGCAAGCAGCCAAAAGGAAAACAACAACAAATTAAAACTCTTCTTTTGCTCCTCCTCTCTTTGTTTCCTGCACAATCATTCAATTTATATCCATTGCCAAAGTAGTTCAAATATACAGATGGCAATGTTTTCTTTTTCAATGGAAAGTATCCTATTTAGAACCTAGAAATCCTCTATTGAATTGTTATTTCATTCCCTCTGTTTCCTAATACTTAATGAAACCTTATTTGTGCTTAGTGGGAATTCATCTAGCAAAGGCAAGGACTGGCCTTTCAATATGCTATTAGAACCAGTAGCAAATCACTTTCCTTAGACCCTAGATTCTGTAATTGTGTGATGACAGGGGTTTGAACATTTCCTGAGTTGGCCCTGAAAATCACTATTCTTTCGGGAAGAATTGGTGAAGACCCTGGAAATGACAGCTGGGTTGGGAAGTACACATTTGTATACTTTCAAGCAATTTTCAATTGTGAAAAATGACATTTTGGAGTTAAAGGGATAACTGACAAAGCAACTCACATGAAAGCTTAAATCACATAGGATTACACTAGAATCTGAACTGGTGGCTTTTTTGAAGGATGGAGAGAGAAAGAAATATACTTTTACCTGAGGAGCAAAAGAAAGACTGTTTTCTTTCAAAATTAAAGTGTTACATGGCTTTAGGGATCTCTATCTGCTTTTCTCCATTTCTGTCTTTGTCTTTATCTCTCTCTCTCTCTCTCTCTCTAAATCCTTCTTTTTCTCTGTTTCTCTGTTTCCATCCATCTCATTCTTTCTGTCTCTCTCTTATGATCATAGGACCAGCAATCAAATCTCAAGGAATGATTACATTCTACTAATGCTACTAATCATTCCTTGTACTCCTATTTTCTATTTAAATTTATCCATGTTCTTTCCTACAGGAATTCCTATCTAAATGATATTAATATGTCTTATGTGAATACATATGTATAAGTATTTATGTATATTTATGTATACATATATGCATGCTTGTATTTGCATATGAGAGTATTATGTGTGGATATAGGAAGTTGTGTTATTCCATTGCTATCTTTTATCAATTTAATTTCTGTAGAATTGGCTTGTTTTTTCTTGGGTTAGGCACATTACTTGGGAGGGAGTATAATTTATAATTAATTTACAACATAATTAAGATCATTTGTCCTATATGTTCTTAATCAATTCCATCATATTTTGGTGATAAAAAGGGAGTCATTTGAAACTCAGAAATTAAAAATATTTTACAAAGGTAAAAAGTATTGCGACAAAAATAGCAGTATTCAGCTGCCATATTGGCTTTTCCTTGTTTTTTTTTTTTTTTTTAAGCATAGTAGCAATCAATCAACAATCATTTATTAAGCTCCTCCAAAGTGTCAAGCACTGTGAATTAGTGACTATTTTTAATGGTTGTCAAATTTTTAAAAAGCAGAAAAAGGGGAGGTATGTTTTAGCTTGCTTTAATAATTCACATTCAGAAGATTTCTTAATGACTATCACTCTTCTTGCATAATTGAAATCCACAGAGGTGGCATTTTCCTTAGTTTTGTAAATAATACCTAATTCAAAAACTATTTCCCTATCTCCTGGTTAAGTCTCCAAGAGAAATAGTTAGGGAGAAGAAAATGATCCAGATTTGCAGGCTGCATTTTCAAGAAATAAGTGACTACTATACCATAAATATTCATCATCATGTTAGTTTCACTTTTTAAACAATTTCTAAGATGTTAGCTTGCCACAGTGTAACTGCTGGTCAAATCAGAAGCACAAAGGTTAGGTTATGCTTCCTTCATTAATGATTTGGCTCAATGCACACAGCAGTATAATGTATTTTATGAGTGAGGGAAATGATATTGGTTGGAGAGGTCTCATGTAACAGTCATATCCTGTCCAAATGTAATTTTGAAAACAATCAGAGCCATTATGGCTCACACAGAAAGAAAGATAAAGACAGATAGCTGTATATGGGTTTTTAATAAGTAATTCACCCTGGGTCTTGAAACATCAGATTGCCAAGTAATATTATTAATGTATAAGCATGTTGGTAAAAACCATGTATTCTTTTTCCATTGGCTGACTTCAGATATGTTTCTGATGCAAATGTTGTGTAAATGTATTGGAGCCAAGGTATGCAAATCAACGATGCCATTCATCTTTCAAGTATTTTACTTGATTATTTCACATGCTAAAGAGCATTTTCTGGCAACAGCCTACCTACTATTTATATTGAATCTTTTCCACTAGCAGTATTATGCATCATTTTGCTGTATATTTGATATTAATTGTTTAGCATATTGATCACCTGTCATTTTAGGGGTTAGTATTCTCTGTGACTTCTACCTTAACTATTCTATAATAAAAATTGGTGATAACAGATTTTTTTAGATTATTGATTTCTCTGCACATTTTCACAAAAGTACAAAGACAGACTTCAAAATACCACCACATATTGTCCAAATGAAGGCAATTTGGTACAGTAGTTAAGAGGGCCAGCTTTAGAGTTAGAAAAAAACTTCAGTTTATGCTCTGCTTCTGACATATGTAAGCTATCTGACCAGTGGAAGTAACCTGTTAGTCACTTTCTGAACAACTTCCTTTTATTTTATCTTTAAAAAAAATAGGGTTTTTTTATTTTTCCAAATACCTGCAAAGATAGTTTTAAACATTCACCCTTGCAAAATAGACAATTTTCTTTTTTTTTATTAAAACTTTTTATTTGTATAACATATGTATGGGTAGTTCCCCAGCATTGATCTTTACAAAGCTTTCCATTACAACTTTTACCCCCAATCCCCTCCCTTCCCCTAGATGGCAGGAAATCCACTACCTGTTAATAATGTTGAAATACTTGACAAGTTGTGCAAGAAAAATCCTATCTCCAAGAAAAAAAAAAGAAAATCAGAGAAAGGAAACACACTGCAAGCAAACATCAATGAGGGCATGAAAATGTTATGTTGTGGTCCATATTTCATATCCCTCTCTCTGGGTGTATATGGTCTTCTTCAGTGAACAATTGGAACTGATTTGAGACAATTCTTTGTTGCAGAGAGCCATGTCCATCAGAATTGATCATCATGTAATATTGTTGTTGCTGTGTATAATGATCTCCTAGTTCTGCTCGTTTCACTCAGCATCAGTTCATGCAAGTCTCTCCAGGCCTCTCTGAAATCGTCCTGCTGGTTGTTTCTTACAGAATAATAATATTCCATAACATTCATATACCATAATTCATTCAGCCACTCTCCAATTGATGGGCATACCTTCAGTTTCCAGTTTCTAGCCACTACAAAAAGAGCTGCCATAAACATTCTTGCACATGTGGGTCCCTTTCCCTCCTCTAAGATCTCTTTGGGATATAGGCCCAATAGAAACACTGCTGGATCAAAGAGTATGCACAGTTTGATAACTTTTTGATCATAGCTCCAAATCGCTCTCCAGAATGGTTGGATCCGTTCACAGTTCCACCAACAATGTATCAGAGTCCCAGTTTCCCCACATCCCCTCCAACATTCATCATTATCTTTTCCTGTCATTTTAGCCAATCTGACAGGTGTGTAGTGGTACCTCAGAGTTGTCTTAATTTGCATTTCTCTGATCAATAGTGATTTGGAGCAACTTTTCATATGACTAGAGATGGTTTTAATTTCATCATCTGAAAATTGTCTGTTCATATCCCTTGACCATTTATCTATTGAAGGGTGGCTTGAATTCTTATATATATTAGACAATTCTCTATATATTTTAGAAATGAGGCCTTTATCAGAACCATTAAATGTAAAGACGATTTCCCAATTTGATGCTTCCCTCCTAATCTTGTCTGCATTAGTTTTAAAATAGACAATTTTCTAAACCTGAAAGTTACTCATAAGTTGTTGAGCTTTAATCAGTGAAGTGTTCTCACCTGGGAGCTCCTCACATTGATGAAACACACATCTAAACAAATACAAAATTGCCTAAATATCCTCAGAAACTTATTAATAGGCATTCTGTTTACTATCACTATTATTTATCCCTTGCTGGGGTCAATTACATAGAGGCACTGAAATTTTAAACATCTAATTCCTCTACTTTGCCCATAAAGAAAATGTAAATTCATCTATGATGATACTAAATTTCAGCATCTTTGAGGCACACTTTCTGAATAGTGTAACTTGCTTTCAGAAAAAATTGAAAGTATATACCTGTAAGAACATGAAGCTTCTAATATTCTTGTTGTCCTATCTTGGGCTGCCATTTGATGTTTCATAGAGAAGCAGTATATCTATTGCTTCTTGGGTAAAATTAAAATCCTCCATCTGACACTTAAAATTTTTTGCAATCTGGCTCACATTTACCTTTCCAGTTGAACTGAACTGCTTGTAGACAAAATTCTATTTCCCATCTCCCACTTCATGCCTTTGTTGAGAGAGATAGATCCTTATATCAAAATTTATGTGTTCCTCTCTTTTCTACCATCTAAAATACCTCTTTTCCTTCAAAGCATAGTTCAGACACAATATAATTTTCTCAATCTTCTCATTTGTTAACACACTCTTACTCCTGAAATTATTTTGTATACATTCTTTTTTGTTGTTTAATCAATCATCTTCATTGATTTTTCATGATCTTGTAGACTTCTGCCCATGAGATTTTGTTGGCAAAGATTCTGGAGTGGTTGCCACTTCCTTCTCCAGTGACAAACAGAGATTAATCAACTTGCCTAATGTCACACAGCTAGGAAGTGTCTGAGGCCATATTTGAATTCAGATCTGTTCTGATTCCTAGCTTAGTGCTTGTACCATCTGCTGTCTCACAATGTATGTGGTCATGTTGTATTCCTCTATGAGAATGGAAGCTCCTTGAAGACAGGAACTGTTTCATTTTCTTCTTTATCATTACATTCCATGTTGCTAGCAGACTTATTTGTACATAATAGTTGCTTAATTAAATAACTCAAAAAAGTAAAATTTGAGTTAAAAGTGTACTAGACTTGTCATCACTAAAATTTGGATTGAGTTTAGGTTCTTTCATAAGCTATTAAGATAGCTGGGGAGCCTTCAACAATATAATTAACCTCAGTGAGACTCAGTGTCCTTAACGGGTGAGTGTTTTCCTAGCCTTCTCTAAGGGCTAACTGTAAAGATGGAATGAAATAAAAGTTATTAAAGCATTTAAAGTGGAAGTTCCTTAAGGGTAGAGACTGGTTTTGCTTCTTTTTTTAATCTCCAGTGCTTAACAGAGTGACTAGAGCATAGTGATGCACTTGATCAATGCTTAATCAAGTGATTTATTGATCGACAAACTTTAGCTTAACTAAAATGATAGCATTATGTTTGTTGAAATAAAGTAGGAAATATTGTAAGTTATGGAAGGAGACATTGACTTCACTTTTCTAGTATTTGCCAAAAGTATAATATAGTTGCTTCTTATAGAAAAAAAAAACCTACATATAGTATGTTACACTGTCTTTTCCTTTTTTCCTTTATACTTCACCCCATAGTTTATGATGTTACAAGGAGCTAGTGGGCCACAAATTCTTACTCCAAAATTTCAAAATATGGATTTTTGCAAAAATTCCCTCTAGAAAGGCTAAATGTAACATCAGCTTTCCTCATTATAACACAACTAACTCTTATCCAATTATTAATGCAGGCAACTTTTGATTACTGTAGTCCTGGTAACCCAATTTATGAATCATCCAGAATTCTGGTTCTTCTTCTCCTCCAACTCCCTGCCCTTTGGTGCTTTTCTTGCTCATTAGTAGTTCCATCAAAAAAAAAAAAAAAAAAAAAAAAAAAAAAAAAAAAGCCTGATGATTTATATCTACCATTTGTAGATCAACCAAATCAAGGTTAGAGAGACTACCCCAATGTTGATTATAAGGTATTGGATTTTTTGGCCAAGAACCAAAAACAAGCTCACTGGATCTATTACCAATGCTTCCATGGTCTCCCTGTAATTTGGAAAATTGAGAGTCATCTAGAATCTGATTGCCCCCTTTCAGTAAAATACATTTTTGTAAAAGAGAAAATCTTCTAAGTAGGAAGTCATCCATATGATGAGATTTCATGGCTGCAAAAATAGCTTTTCCATCAGTCAGTCTGTCATTTCTCTCTGAAATTTCACCATTAGAAACTTATTCCTTTGGGCCTCATAGGTTGTTCAGTCTTCAAAAGTTCCTTATTAAAATGTAAATACTCCTGGGAGAGTTAACAGCACCCAAAGCCACTAGCTACTTACACCTTAGCAAAAAGCCTTCCAGGCTTAACAGCTGTTGTGAGCAAGGACTTTGGATTAAATTACTTACAAATTCCCTTTTAGCTTTAAAATGATATAATTCTTCTTCTTGGAGAAAAAATAAGATATGGATGGGAGGGAAGGGCACTGAAAGGGAAGGTGAGAAGATAGACTTTACCTGCATCCCAATTTTGTCAAGGAGGTTGATAACTATGTTGTCTGGGGAGGGGAGAGGGGGTGTTAAAGTAGTTTGGACTGAAGTCCTTTCTAACTCTGAGACACTGATTCTGTAATCACAGATTAGGTTTCAATATCTTGCACCTCCTAAATACACTGAAAGCTCTGGGAAAGGCTTTCAACATTTTATGACTCAATCTTCTATCTCATCCAAGAGTATTGCATTGTCAAAATAATATAATATTTTTATTCCCTCAGTAGACCCATGACCTCATTCACAGCTGGTCCAAAGCAGTTATGCATCTTAGGACAGTTTTGAAAATTATATCCCCTGTGTATTAATATAGAATTTTGGTTCCTTTATTGTACTAACATATCTCTTAACTTCTCACAAAACCACTTAGTTAATTCAGTAAATATTTTTAACAATCATTTGTGTACATATTCCTGTGTTAGGTGTAGGGGACAATATATTTTTGATAAAATGTTGTCCCAGACCTCACAGTCAAGAAGAAGCAGAAACCACATGCATTAGTGACTATGATTTATTAAAAAAAAAAAAAGTAAGGGCTGACATATAAGAGACAAGAATTACTGGTGACATTTGAAATGGGCTTTCAAAGTTGGATTGTAATTCAATGTGGGAAAGGGGAAAAGGATATCTAAATGCAATGGAATGTGGATTTTTCTGGTAATAAAAATGTATGCATTTATAAAAAATAATATCAGAAAGTGTCCATTATTTAATCTGCCCAAATTTTGTGCCATGAAATCTGACCACCTTGACAACTCAGTTCTGGATCTCGGTGGAATGAAAACTAATTACTGTGCCTGAGCAAGCTTCAGTGTATTTTGCCTCCTTTTTAGGGGGGAAATGGCCATAGGATAATGTTCTGATCAAAAAAAGAAAAAAAAAATCAACAAGACTTAGCTTCTGACTTTGTAAGAAATACATATAGTTGATTTCAAATTTTTACCTCTGCATTTCAATATTTTGAATTTTCCCTCTAATTTGAAGTTTGACATAAGGATAGTTATCATGACCTTACAATAAAAGGCAAGTACAGTGCCATGACCTAGACACAGAATACACCCATAACATGCATTTCTCTTTTGCTTTTTTCCCTTTTTTTCCTCATCCTCTTCTTGTTTTTCCTCCTCCTCCTCTTTTCCCTATCTTTTTGTTGTTGTTGTTCTCCTTCTTCCTCTTCTCCTTCTTCTTCTTCTCCTTCTTCTTCTTCTCCTTCTTCTTCTCCTTCTTCTTCTTCTTCTTCTTCTTCTGCTTCTTCTTCTTCTTCTTCTTCTTCTTTCCTCTTTCTTCTTCTTCCCTTACTGTTTTTGTTTTTCTTTTGTTACTGCTACTGCTTCTCCTTCTTATCTTCCTTTCTTCTTCTCCTTCTTCCCTTTGTTGTTGTTACTTCTGTTGTTGTTATTGTTCTTCTTCTTTTGCTTCCTCTTCTTCTTTACCTTGTTATTGTTCTTTTTTATTCTTCTTCCTCTTCTTTCTTTCTTTTCCTTTTCTTCTCTTCAGGAACAGATCCTTTTCTTATGCCCTGCAAGACCACTCCCTCAGCAGAACCATGTGTGATTTGAAGTTTAAAAAAAAAAAAGACCAAAAACTTTTGAAAATAGAATATTGAAGACTTATTTGATTAGTTTAGGGAGAAATCTATTTTTGTTCTTTTCATTTATTGATTTATTTGTTAATTTATCTAATCTATATATTGATTTTGGTGATAGGGACTGGACAATGAGAGCCTAGTCTTTGGGACATGAATGTTATATTATACCCTGGAAATTATAATTTACCGCTCTCTTTTCAGAGCATATACAAGTGTCTTGAATGTTCCCTGTTGGTTTAGCACATGGTGACAAAAAAAAAAAACAATAAAAGTTTTTAATTGGCTGCTGAGCTGAAATTGCACATAGAAGAAAAGGATGAAAACTCTCTCTTCTCAGTAGCTGCTGTCCAAAAAAAATGAAAAATAAATGCTGTAAGTCTCTGGGTGGGGGGCAGAGATAACAGCAGCACTTTCCACTTGTAATTTTTACTCTTGAATTGCTATGTGGGGCACTGAGAGGCTAAGTCACTTACTCAGGGTCATACAGTCAGTGTCAGAGTCCAGACTTGGGCTGAGGGCTTCTTGACTACAAGGCCAGCATCTATCTATCCATCATGCCTCTCTTAAGCATTGAGTGCATACTAGGTACTCAACAAATGTTTCTTGAATATCTTTTTCCCTCTTCTTTTGCAAGTTAAAAAATAATCCTTATAGATTTTGAATAGCTAAACAGGAAAATTCTCCCTCTATTTCAAATGAAGTCATAATGTTAAAGTGAGCAAAACTAAAATCATATGGAAAGCACATTATTATATATAGAAACTCACATTCATAGCTGTCTAAACAATGTAAAAAATTATAAACCACTAACCTAATATGTTTCCTTAATTATCATTGGCTAAGGAAATGGGCTCTTTATCCTCATTATTCAAGGTGTTGATAAGAAATCCCAAATCTGCATCCATTTAACTATTTGAGAGAAAAGAAAATGCTTAAAAAAAAAAAGTTAAAAACACCAAGTAAAATCAGCAATTCAGAGTGTTTTGGGCCATTTTTTGCTACCCATTTTTTAGAGATAGCCCACCCAATGTCTATGTGTCTTCTAGTACCCTAATAGTAGGACATGTGATTGGAAACAGAATAATATAGTGAGGAAAAATACTCAAATAGAAGAAAGAATATCTGGGCTTTCATTGCAGCTCTACTGTTAATACTAAAAATAATTGACTTCATTTGGTAATTTACAATTTGCAAAACACTTTCCTTACGAAAACTTTGTAAGGTAATCACTACAGTCATTATTAATCCCATTTTACAGAGAGGAACCTAAAACTCAAACAGATTTTATTGTCCAAAGTCATTCAACTTGTAAGTGGCAGAGCCAGGAATGAAAAATAGGTCTTCTCAAGCTAAATAATTCCTTCCCTGATTCATCAGCAATATTTTAAGACTTTAGTTA
>JAJPUD010025088.1:437-17970 GCA_023553655.1 Myrmecobius fasciatus | reverse complement strand
TTGTCTGTTCATATCTTTTGACCATTTGTCAAAAGATATGAACAGACAATTTTCAGATGAAGAAATTGAAACTATTTCCGGTCACATGAAAAGGTGCTCCAAGTCACTATTGATCAGAGAAATGCAAATTAAGACAACTCTGAGATACCACTACACACCTGTCAGATTGGCTAAAATGACAGGAAATGATAATGATAGCTGTTGGAGGGGATGTGGGAAAACTGGGACACTGATACATTGTTGGTGGAACTGTGAACGGATCCAACCATTCTGGAGAGCAATTTGGAGCTATGCTCAAAAAGTTATCAAACAGTGCATACCCTTTGACCCAGCAGTGTTTCTACTGGGCCTATATCCCAAAGAGATTTTAAAGGAGGGAAAGGGACCCACATGTGCAAAAATGTTTGTGGCAGCCCTTTTTGTAGTGGCAAGAAACTGGAAATTGAAAAGATGCCCATCAATTGGAGAATGGCTGAATAAATTATGGTATATGAATGTTATGGAATATTATTGTTCTGTAAGAAATGACCAACAGGAGGATTTCAGAGAGGATTGGAGAGACTTGCATGAACTGATGCTGAGTGAAATCAGCAGAACCAGGAGAACATTATACACAGCAACAAGACTATACGATGATCAATTTTGATGGACATGGTTCTCTTCAACAATGATGTGATTCAAACCAGTTGTGCTGCGATGAAGATAGTCATATACATCCAGAGAGAGGCCTGTGGGAACTGAGAGTGAACCACAACACAGCATTTTAACGCTTTCTGTGAATATTTCCATGCATTCTGTTTTCCTTCTTAGGTTGTTTTTTTTCTTCTTCTCTTTCTAGATCTGATGTTTCTTGTGCAGTAAGATAACTGTATAGATATGTATACATGTATTGTATTTGTCATATAATTTATCCTATCTAGCATGTATTAGATAACCTGTCATCTAGGGGTCGGGGGTGGGGGGAAGGAAAGGAAAAGCTTGGGAAAAAAAAAGTTTTTTTTGCAAAGGTCAATGTTGAAAGGTCACTCATGCTTTACAAATAAAAAGCTTTATTAAAAAAAAAGAAAAGCATAAAAAGGTAAAAAGGAAGGAACTCTTGAGAACTATATTTCTACTATGGGTATACTCAAAGAATGGGGGTATAATTTGATTTTACTTTGATAAAATGGAAAAGAAATTAGAGGTAGAAGGACTATCATCCTGGAAAAAGAGGGGAAAGGAGATAAAATAAAGTAAAAAAAACAAAAAGGAGGTTAGAAAAAGGTAAAATTTCATGAAGAGGCAAAGAAAATCTAATATAATTGAGGGAAAGAAATGAGGGCGATGAGCATTGTGTGAATTTTACTCTCATCAGATTGGGCTTAAAAGAGTATATCAGACACATTTGGTTTCACAGAAAAACTTGTTCCTCCTTATACGGAAGTGGGAGGGAAAGGAGGAAAATAAAGGGAAAGACTAATAGAAGGGAAAATAGAAAAATTAGGAGAAAGGCATAAAAAAGAGGGAGGGGCTCTAAAGGGGGGAGGACTGTTAGAGGGAGGTGGTCATCAAAAACAAAATACTGGAGAGGGGGGAAGGGAGAAAGGGGAAAGGGAAGAGGAAAACATAACTTTGGGTAAATAAAATGGCAGGAAATACAAATTTAGTTATTTTAACTGTGAATGTGAATGGGATTAAGTCTCCCATAAAACGGAAGCGGATAGCAGAATGGATTAAAAGCCAGAATCCTACAATATGTTATTTACAAGAAACACATCTAAAACATAGAGATATATTCAGAGTGAAGGTAAAGGGCTGGAGCAGAATCCTTTATGCTTCAGGTGAACAAAAAAATTGCAGAGGTAGCAATCCTTATCTCAGATCAAGTAAAAGCAAAGACAGATCTAATTAAAAGAGATAAGGAAGGAAACTATATTTTACTAAAGGGTACCATAGATAATGAAGCGGTATCAGTACTAAACATATATGCACCAAGTAGTACAGCATCTAAATTTCTAGAGGAGAAATTAAGAGAGATGCAAAAAGAAATAGATAGCAAAACTATACTAGTAGGGGATCTCAACCTTGCTCTCTCAGAATTAGATAAATCAAACCACAAAATAAATAAGAAAGAAGTTAGGAAGGTAAACAAAATGTTAGAAAAGTTAGGTATGCTAGATCTTTGGAGAAAATTTAATGGAGATAGAAGGGAGTTTATTTTTTTCTCAGGGATTCATGGAACTTGTACAAAAATTAACTATATGTAGGAGATAAAATCCTCAAAATCAAATGCAGAAAGGCAGAAATAGTAAATGCATTTTTTTTCAGATCATGATGCAATAAAAATCACAGGCAATATAAGGCCAGGAGAAAATAGACCAAAAGTTAACTGGAAATTAAATAATCTAATCTTAAAGAATGAATGGGTGAAAGAGCAAATCATAGACATAATCAATAATTTCATCCAGGAGAATGATAATAATGAGACAACATACCAAAATTTGTGGGATACGGCCAAAGTGGTTATAAGGGGTAATTTTATATTTCTAGATGTTTACTTGCATAAAATAGAGAAAGAGAAGATCAACGAATTGGGCTTACAATTAAAAAAGCTAGAAAAAGAACAAATTAAAAATCCTCAATTAAATAGCAAATTGGAAATTCTAAAAATAAAAGGGGAGATTAATAAAACTGAAAATAAAAAAACTATTGAATCAATAAATAAAACTAAGAGTTGGTATTATGAAAAAAAAAACAAAATAGATAAGCCTTTAATTGATTTCATTACAAAAAGGAAAGAAGAAAATCAAATTGTTAGTCTCAAAAATGATAAGGGAGAACTTTCCACCAATGAAGAGGAAATTAGAGCAATAATCAGGAGTTACTTTGCCCAACTTTATGCCAATAAATTTGATAACCTAAGTGAAATGGAGGAATATCTACAAAAATATAGATTGCCCAGATTAACAGAAGAGGAAATAAATTACTTAAACAGTCTCATTTTAGAAAAAGAAGTAGAACAAATCATTAATCAACTCCCTAAGAAAAAATCTTCAGGGCCAGATGGATTTACATGTGAATTCTACCAAACAATCAAAGAACAATTAATTCCAATACTATATATAAAGTATTTGAAAAAATAGGGAAAGAAGGTGTACTACCAAATTCCTTTTATGATACAGATATGATGCTAATAGCTAAACCAGGTAGGGTGAAAACAGAGAAAGAAAACTATAGACCAATTTCCCTAATGAATATTGATGCAAAAATTTTAAATAAGATATTAGCAATGAGATTACAGAAAGTTATCCCCAGGGTAATACACTATTACCAAGTAAGATTTATACCAGGAATGGAGGGCTAGTTCAATATTAAGAAAACTATCAGTATAATCAATTATATTAATAACCAAATAAACAAAAATCATATGATTATCTCAATAGATGCAGAAAAAGCATTTGATAAAATACAACACCCATTCCTATTAAAAACATTAGAGAGTATAGGAATAAATCGGCTTTTCCTTAAAATGATTAGTAGCTACACCCAGAGAGAGGGACATGAGATATGGACTACAACATATCATTTTCATGCTCTATATTGATGATTGCTCGCATTGGGTTTCCTTAATCAGATCTTTTTTGTTCATGTAGATATGATTGCTCTAGCACAGCAAGGTAAGTATGGAAACATGTAAACATGTATTCGACTGGTCAAGTATTTTAATATAATTAACATATAGTGGACTTCCTGCCATCTAAGGGAGAGAAGAAGAATAGGGGGGGAAATTTGTAACAGAAAGCTTTGTAATGGTCAATGTTGAAGAACTACCCATACATATGTTATGCAAATAAAAAGCTTTAATAATTAAAAAAAAAGATTAGTAGCATCTACTTAAAACCATCAGCAAGCATCATATGTGACGGAGACAAACTAGAACCATTCCCAATAAGATCAGGAGTGAAACAAGGCTGCCACTGTCACCATTACTATTTAATATTGTATTAGAAATATTAGCTTTGGGAGTAAGAGAAGAAAAAGAGATGAAGGAAATTAGAGTAGGAAATGAGGAAACCAAATTATCACTCTTTGCAGGTGATATGATAGTATACTTAGAGAACCCTAGAGACTCAACTAAAAAACTACTAGAAATAATTCACAACTTTAGCAAAGTTGCAGGATTCAAAATAAATCCACATAAATCATCAGCACTTTTATATATTACGAACAAAGTTCAGCAGCAAGTGATACCAAAATGTCATTCCATTCCATTCCAAATAACGGATGATAGTATAAAATATTTGGGAATCTATCTGCCAAGGAAAAGTCAGGAACTATAGGAACTAAACTACAAAACACTTTCCAGACAAAGTCAGACCTAGTCAATGGGAAAAGCATCAAGTGCTCATGGGTAGGCTGAGCGAATATAATAAAAATGACAATACTACCCAAACCAATTTACTTATTTAGTGTCAGGCCAATCAAACTCTCAAGAAATTATTTTACAGATCTAGAAAAAATAGAAGCAAAGTTCATTCGGAAGAACAAAAGGTCAAGAATTTTGAGGGAATTAATGAAAAATAAAGGCTGAGGAAGGTGTCCTTGCTGTACCAGATCTAAAACTATATTACAAAGCAGTGGTCATCGAAACCATTTGGTACTGGCTAAGAAAGAGAGTAGTCGATCAGTGGCATAGGATAGGATCACAGGACAAACTAGGCAATAACTATAGCAATTTAGTGTTTGATAAAAACCAAAGACCCCAGCTTTTGGGATAAGTACTCACTATTTGGCAAAAACTTCTGGGAAAATTGGAAACTAGTAGGAAAGAAATTAGGGCTTGACCCACACCTAATACCACATACCAAGATAAGATTTAAATGGGTTCATGATTTGGATATAAAGAGTGATATTATAAGCAAATTACAGGAATATAAGATAGTTTACCTCTCAGACTTGTGGAGAAGGAAGGAATTTATGTCCAAAGAAGAACTGGAACTCTTAACTGAACATCAGATAGAAAATTTTGACTATATAAGTTAAAAAGTTTTTGTACAAACAATACTAATGCAGGCAAGATAAGGAGGGAAGCAATAAATTGGGAAATGATCTTTACATTTAAGGGTTCTGATAAAGGCCTCATTTCTAAAATATATAGAGAATTGTCTCATATTTATAAGAATTCAAGCCATTCTCCAATAGATAAATGGTCAAAGGATATGAACCGACAATTTTCAGATGAAGAAATTAAAACCATTTCTAGTCATATGAAAAGGTGCTCCAAATCACTATTGAACAGAGAAATGCAAATTAAGACAACTCTGAGGTACCACTACACACCTGTCAGATTGGCTAAAATGACAGGAAATGATAATGATGAATGTTGGTGGGGATGTGGGAAAACTGGGACACTGATACATTGTTGGTGGAACTGTGAAAGGATCCAACCATTCAGGAGAGCAATTTGGAACTATGCTCAAAAAGTTATCAAACTGTGCATACCCTTTGACCCAGAAGTGTTTCTATTGGGCCTATATCCCAAAAAGATCTTAAAGGAAGGAAAGGGACCCACATGTGCAAGAATGTTTGTGGCAACCCTTTTTGTAGTGGCTAGAAACTGGAAACTGAATGCATGCCGATCAATTGGAGAATGGCTGAATAAATTATGGTATATGAATGTTATGGAATATTATTGTTTTATAAGAAACGACCAGAAGGATGATTTCAGAGAGGTCTGGAGAGACTTGCATGAACTGATGCTTAGCTAAATGAGCAGAATCAGGAGAATGGCTCTTTTTAACAATGAAATGTTTCAAACCAGTTTCAATTATTCAGCAAACAAAGCCATATATACCCAGATAAACAGATATGAAATGTGGACCATAACATAACATTTCCATGCTCTCTATTGATGTTTGCTTGCATTGTGTTTCCTTTCTCAGATTTTTTTTTTTTAGACAAGATGTGTGGAAATGTGCATACATATATTCGATGTGTCAAGTATTTTAACATAATTAACATAATGGACTTCCTGCCATCTAGGGGAGGGGTGAGGACTTGGGGGGAAAATTTTGTAACAGAAAGCTTTGTAAGGGTCAATATTGAAGAATTACTCATACATATGTTTTGCAAATAAAAAGCTTTAATAAAGAAAAAACAATAAACTTCAGCAGCAAGAGATACAAAGAGAAATTCCATTTAAAATAACTGTTGATAGTATAAAATATTTGGAAATCTATCTGCCAAGGGAAAGTCAGGAACTATATAAGCAAAACTACAAAACACTTTCCACACAAATAAAGTCAGATCTAAACAATTGGAAAAATATCCAGTGCTCCTGTGTAGGTGGAGCAAATATAATAAAGATGACAATACTATCTGAACTAATCTATTTATTTAGTGCTATACCAATTAAACTTTCAAAAAACTTTTATTGGCCTAGAAAAAATAACAACAAAATTCATCTGGGAGAACAAAAGGTCAAGAATTTCTAGGGAATTAATGGGGGAAAAAAAAAGGCAAATTTAGGTGGCCTAGCCATACCAGATCTAAATCTATATTATAAAGCAGCAGTCATCAAAACCATTTAGTATTGGCTAAGAAATAGAGTAGTTGATCAGTGGAATTAGGTTTACAGGACAAAATAGTCGATTACTATAGTAGTTTAGTGTTTAACAAACCCAAAGATTCCAGCTTTGGGGATAAGAACTCACTATTTGACAAAAACTTCTGGGAAAATTGGAAACTAGTATGGCAGAAACTAGGCATTGACTTGCACCTAACACCGTATACCAAGATAAGGTCAAAATGGGTTCATGATCTAGACATAAAGTATGATATTATAAACAAATTAGAAGAACATAGGATGGTTTACCTCTCAGATCTGTGGAGGAGGAATGGAATTTGTGACCAAAGAAGAACTAGAGATCATCATTAATCACAAAATAGATAATTTTGATTTATATCAAGTTAAAAATTTTTGTACAAACAAAACTAATGCAGACAAGATTAGAAGAAAAGCAATAAACTGGGAAAACATTTTTATTTTCAAGGTTTCTGATAAAGGCCTCATTTCTAAAATATATAGATAACTAACTCAAATTATAAGAATTCAAGCCATTCTCCAGTCGATAAATGGTCAAAGGATATGAACCGACAATTTTCAGATGAAGAAATTGAAACTATTTCTAGCCACATGAGAAGGTGCTCCAAATCACTATTGATCAGAGAAATGCAAATTAAGACAACTCTGTGGTACTACTACACACCTGTCAGATTGGCTAAAATGACAGGAAATGATAATGATGAATGTTGGTGGGGATGTGGGAAAACTGGGACACTGATACATTATTGGTGGAACTGTGAATGGATCCAGCCATTCTGGAGAGCAATTTGGAACTATGCTCAGAAAGCTATCAAACGGTGCATACCCTTTCACCCAGCAGTGTTTCTATTAAGCTTATATCCCAAGGAGATCTTAAAGGAAGGAAAGGGACCCACATGTGCAAAAATATTTGTGGCAGCCCTTTTTGTAGTGACTAGAAACTGGAAACTTAATGGATGCCCATCAGTTGGAGAATGGCTGAATAAATTATGGTATATGAATGTTATGGAATATTATTATTCTGTAAGAAATGACCAACAAGATGATTTCAGTGAGGCCTGGAAAGACCTACATGAACTGATGCTAAGTGAAATAAGTTGAACCAGGAGAACATTATAAACGGCAACAACAAGACTAAACAATGATAACTTCTAATGGACATGGCTCTCTTCAACAATGAGGTGACTCAAACCAGTTCTTATTGTTCAGTAATGAAGAAAACCAGAGAGAGGCCTGTGGGAACTGAGTATGGACCACAACATAGCATTTTCACGCTTTCTGTTGATGCTTGCTTGCATTTTTTTTCTTCTTATGTTTTTTGTCTTTTTCTATCCAATTTTTCTTGTGCTGCAAGATAATTGTATGGATATGTATGTTTATATATTGGATTTATCATATATTTTAACATATTTAACATATATTAGACTACCTGCCATCCAGGGGAGGGGGTGGAGGGAAGGAGGGAAAAATGTGGAACAGAAAGTTTGCAAAGATAAATGTAGAAAAATTACTCATATGTTCTGAAAATAAAAAGCTTTTAAAAATGCTTAAAGGCCTTAAAAATAATGAACATTAGATATATATCTATCTAATGGCATAATATTTATATACTTTAAGGATCTAAAAAAAATATGCTAGGAAAAATCCTAATGAGGAAATGCAGAAAAAAAAATGCAGTGATCTGTCCACACAAATTCAGCATAAAAGGACAGACACAATAGGCCTGCAGATATGAGGGGATGGAGTTGGGCCAGAATCATGTAATGTATAAGCACTCCAGTGCCCAGGGAGAAGCTGTACATGAGGCCAAAAAAAGATCCCAGTCTCTTACTGGGAAAACAATGAGCCCAAAAATGGCATAGCATAGGGATAGATGCAAACTGGCAGCTTTGTTGTCCAGTATTTAGTTCTAGATCACAAATTTGAGGGAGACTAAGAAGCAGATCTATGAAAAAGGGTAAGATGCTCTGATACAAAAGTTCTGGGCAGTATACTTTTTTTAAAAAAGCCATTTCAGAAATAAGCAGAAACAGTATAGCTTAGTCCTCCATATCTGAACAGGGTCTAATTTCTAATCTATTCTAGCTTGCAAGAATCCAAGACCAAAGGGAGTATACTCTGTCATTCTGAAATAACAAAACTTTTCAGCTGGCTAATATGGGATAAATCCAGTGGCAGTTTGAACTTGCTCAGATGCAGAGTGAGATCAGGAACTTGCAGAGACCAGACCAGAGGGCAGCAATTATACTTTTCCTTAGATAAGACCACTTTGGGAGCACTGAAAGTTTACAATCCCTAATCTGTGCTTGAGATAGTGGAATAATACAACACTCAATGTCATAAGAAAGAAGTAAGAGGACCAGTCTAGACACTCACTCCAGAAGTGTCACAAGAATCCAGTCCTAATATCATGAATGAAGTTAGGAAGCAGGCTGAAAGAACAAGCAAAGAAATAAAAAGAAACTCGCCATAAAAAGTTGTTGATGAGAAGACCAGAATCATGTTGAAACTATGAGTTTAAACCAAGGATGAAGATATATATAAGAAGAAAGACACAAGATGGTGGAGTGAAGACACGACTCTCTGTGAGCTCCTCTGACCTTCTCTCAGACCAACAGCAGATTAAGCTTCTCAACTGGTTATGGAGTGAAAGCTCCCCCAAATATTTGGACTACAACACATTCCTAGCAGAAGTTACCTTGGAGGAGCTTCAGAACAGGTCTGTCTCAGAGGGGCAGAGGGTCGGGCAGTTTGCTGAGCTCAGACGGCAGCACCGGGAGACAGGGCAGGAAGCCGGGCAGGAATCAGCCTGGCAGGTTCTAAGCACCGGGCAAGTCTATCTGAGGCTCTTGGGCCACTCTGTCCTGCTTGCTGGTGGGTACTTTTGCAGATCTGCCTTTTGTAAAAGGTAGATTGTAAACCACTGCAAACAAGGGGTCTAATCCTGACCACCCACTACCAGAAGTCAATCAGCCAAACTGCCCCAGGGCAAATTAAAGCAGCTGCCACTCCTCTGCTTTAAACAGATCTCAAGCTTTAAAAATAAATAAATAAATAGGGGGCAGCTAGGTGGTACAGTGTATAGAGCACCAGCCCTGAAGTCAGGAAGACCTGAGTTCAAATCTGGCCTCAGACAATCAATATGTCCTAGCTGTGTGCCCTGGGCAAGTCACTTAACCCCAATTGCCTAAGCAAAAAAAAAAAAACAAAACAAAAAAGCATAAAAAACAGAAAAGAATTCTCACCATAGACAGCTTTTATGGAGAGAGGGGCAGACCTCAGATCCTGAGGTTTATAAAGGCAAAGCAACTCCAGAGGAAGCCACAAAGGGAGATCTGAGCTGGTCTCCATTTCACTAGGCTTACCTGGAAGACTGCATAAAGGATCTTAAAAAAGAGTTAGAAGAAAAGCAGGGAAATGAAATGAGATCATTGAAAGAAGGAATGGAAAAAATGGAAACAGAATGCAATGAACAAAAAAATTTAATTGGCCGATTGCAAAAAAGAGCCTAAAAAAGTAACTGAAGAAAATAACACACTAAAAATTAGAATTGAACAAATGGAATTGAATGACTCAATAACACTTCAAGAATCAGTCAAACAAAAAAAAGAAATGAAAAAATAGAAGAAAATATGAAATATCTCCTAGGAAAAACAACTGACTTGGAAAACAAATCTAGGAGAGACAATCTAAGGATTATTGGACTTCCTGATAGCCATGATGAAAAAAAGAACCTAGACATTATCTTCCAGGAAATCATGAAAGAAAACTGCCCTGATGTTTTGGAATCAGAAAGTAAAATCACCATTGAAAGAATCCACCAGTCACCTCCTGAAAGACACCCCAAAATTAAATTGCCCAAAGAATATCGTGGTTAAATATCAGGACTATAACATTTAGGAAAAGATATGGCAAGCAGCTAGAAAGAAACAATTCAAATACCAAGGAACTATAATTAGAATCACCCAAGATCTGTCAGCTTCTACATTAAAGGATCAGAGGGCCTGGAATCAGATATGCCAAAAGGCAATGGAACTTGGTTTACATACAAGAATAAGCTATCCAGCTGGAATGAGCATTATCTTCCATGGAAGAAGATGGACATTTAATGACATAGGTGAATTTCACCTGTTTCTAATGAAAAGACCAGATCTGAACAAAAAAGTTGACCTCCAAACAGAACTCAAGAGACACATAAAAAGGTAAAAAGGAAAGAACTCTTGAGAACTATATTTCTACTATGGGTATACTTAAAGAATGGGGGTATAATTTGATTTTACTTGGATAATATGAAAAAGAAACTAGAGGTGGAAGAGCTATCATACTGGAAAAAGAGGGAAATGGAGGTAAAATAAGGTTTAAAAAAAAAGGAGGTAAAAATAAGGTAAAATTTCATGAAGAGGCAAAGAAAACCTAATATTATTGAAGGAAAGAAGAGAGAAAAGTGAGCATTGTGTGACTCTTACTCTCATCAGATTGGGCTCTAAAAGAGTATATCAGACACATTCGGTTTCATAGAGAAACTTGTCCCTCCTTATGGGGAAGTTGGAGGGAAAGGAGGAAAAGAAAGGGATAGACTAATAGAAAGGAAAATAGAAGAATTAGGGGAAATGTGTATAAAAGGGGAAGGGGCTCTAAAGGGGGGAGGACTGTTTGAGGGAGGTGGTCATCAAAAGGAAAATACTGGGGAGGGGAGAAGGGAGAAAGGGGAAAGGAAAGAGAAAAACATAACTGGGTAAATAAGATGGCAGGAAATACAGATTTACTTATTTTAACTGTGAATGTGTATGGGGTGAACTCTCCAATAAAACGGAAGCAGATACCGGAAGCAGACTGGATTAAAAGCCAGAATCCAACACTATGTTGTTTACAAGAAACACATCTAAAGCATAGAGATACATACAGACTGAAAGCAAAGGGCTGGAGCAGAATCTATTATGCTTCAGGTAAACAAACAAACAAACAAAAAAAAGCAGGGGTAGCAATCCTTATCTCAGATCAAGTAAAAGCAAAGATAGATCTAATTAAAAGAAATAAGGAAAAAAACTCTATTTTACTAAAGGGTACCATAGATAATGAAGCCATAAAAATACAAAATAAATCCACACAAATCATCAGCATTTTTATAAATTACCACCAAAATTCAGCAGCAAGAGATACAAAAAAAATTCCATTCAAAATATGCTTGATAGTATAAAATATTTGGGAATCTCTCTGCCAAGGAAAAGTCAGGAACTATATGAACTAAACTACAAAACACTTTCCACACAAATAAAATCAGACCTAATCTTTTGGAAAAATATCAAGTGCTCATGGGTAGGCCGAGCGAATATAATAAAAATGACAATACTACCCAGACTAATTTACTTATTTAGTGCCATACCAATCAAACTCCCAAGAAATTATTTTACAGATCTAGAAAAAAAAATAGTAGCCAAGTTCATTTGGAAGAATAAAAGGTCAAGAATTTTAAGGGAATTAATGAAAAAAAAAAGGCTGATGAAGGTGGCCTTGCTGTACCAGATCTAAAACTATATTATAAAGCAGCGGTCATCAAAAACATTTAGTACTCGCTAAGAAATAGAGTAGTTGATCAGTGGAATAGGATAGGATCACAGGACAAACTAGGCAATAACTATAGCAATCCAGTGTTTGATAAACACAGAGACCCCAGCTTTTGGGATAAGAACTCACTATTTGACAAAAACTGCTGGGAAAATTGGAAACTAGTAGGGAAGAAATTAGGGCTTGACCCACACCTAACACCACATACCAAGATAAGATTTAAATGGGTTCATGATTTAGACATAAAGAGTGATATTATAAGCAAATTAGAGGAACATAGGATAGTTTACCTCTCAGACCTGTGGAGAAGGAAGGAATTTGTGTCCAAAGAACTGGAACTCTTAATTGAACACCAGATAGAAAATTTTGACTATATTAAGTTAAAAAGTTTTTGTACAAACAATAGTAATGCAGACAAGATAAGGAGGGAAGCAATAAATTGGGAAATGATCTTTACATTTAAGGGTTCTGATAAAGGCCTCATTTCTAAAATATATAGAGAATTGTCTCATATTTATAAGAATTCAAGCCATTCTCCAATAGATAAATGGTCAAATGATATGAACCGACAATTTTCAGATGATGAAATTAAAACTATTTC
This sequence comes from Myrmecobius fasciatus, assembly GCA_023553655.1. Lineage (NCBI taxonomy): Eukaryota > Metazoa > Chordata > Mammalia > Dasyuromorphia > Myrmecobiidae > Myrmecobius > Myrmecobius fasciatus. Next base: position 5,221 of record JAJPUD010025088.1, on the reverse strand, counting down.
TAGTCATATGAAAAGGTGCTCCAAATCACTATTGATCAGAGAAATGCAAATCAAGACAACTCTGAGGTACCACTACACACCTGTCAGATTGGCTAAGAAGACAGGAAAAGATAATGACGAATGTTGGAGGGGATGTGGGAAGGCTGGGACACTGATATATTGTTGGTGGAACTGTGAACGGATCCAACCATTCAGGAGAGCAATTTGGAGCTATGCTCAAAAAGTTGTCAAACTGTTCATACCCTTTGACCCAGAAGTGTTTCTATTGGGCCTATATCCCAAAGAGATCTTAAAGGAAGGAAAGGGCCCCACATGTGCAAGAATGTTTGTGGCTAGAATTTTTGTAGTGGCTAGAAACTGGAAACTGAATCGATGCCCATCAATTGGAGAGTGGCTGAATAAATTATGGTATATGAATGTCATGGAATATTATTGCTCTGTAAGAAATGACCAGCAGGATGACTTCAGAGAGGCCTGGAGAGACTTGCATGAGCTGATGCTGAGTGAAACGAGCAGAACTAGGTTTTTCTCAGGTTTTTTATTCTTTCTTTTTTTTAATTAAAGCTTTTTATTTGCATAACATATGTATAGGTAGTTCTTCAACATTGAGCATTACAAAGCTTTCCATTACAAATTTCCCCCCATTCTCCTCCCCTCCCCTAGATGGCAGGAAGTTTATTACATGTTAATTATATTAAAATATTTGAAAAGTCAAATATATGTATACATGTTTCCATACTTATCTTGCTGTGTTAGAACATCGTATCTACATGAACAAAAAAGATCTAATAAAGGAAACCCAATGCAAGCAATCATCAATATAGAGCATGAAAATGATATGTTGTAGTCCATATCTCATGTCCCTCTCTCTGGGTGTATATGGCCTTCTTTATTGAACAATTGGAACTGGTTTGAAACATCTCATTGTTGAAGAGAGCCATGTCCATCAGAATTGATCATCATATAGTATTGTTGTTGCCGTGTATAATGATCTCCTGATTCTGCTTGTTTCGCTCAGCATCAGTTCATACAAGTCTCTCCAGGCCTCTCTGAAATCGTCCTGCTGGTCATTTCTTACAGAGCAATAATATTCCATAACATTCATATACCATAATTTATTCAGCCACTCTCCAATTGATGGGCATCCATTCAGTTTCCAGTTTCTAGCCACTACAAAAAGGGCTGCCACAAACATTCTTGCACATGTGGGTCCTATTCCTTCTTTTAAGATCTCTTTGGAATATAAGCCCAATAGAAACACTGCTGGGTCAAAGGGTATGCACAGTTTGATAACTTTTTGAGCATAGTTCCAAATTGCTCTCCAGAATGGTTGGATCCATTCACAATTCCACCAACAATGTATCAGTGTCCCAGTTTTCCCACATCCCCTCCAACATTTGTCATTATCTTTTCCTGTCATCTTAGCCAATCTGACAGGTGTGTACTGGTACCTCAGAGTTGTCTTGATTTGCATTTCTCTGATCAATAGTGATTTGGAGTACCTTTTCATATGACTAGAAATGGTTTTAATTTCTTCATCTGAAAATTGTCTTTTCATATCCTTTGACCATTTATCTATTGGAGAGTCGCTTGAATTCTTATAAATATGAGACAATTCTTTATATATTTTAGAGATGAGGCCTTTATCAGAACCCTTAAATGTAAAGATGATTTCCCAATTTGTTGCTTATCTCCTAATTTTGTCTGCATTAATTTTGTTTGTACAAAAGCTTTTTAACTTAATATAGTCAAAATTATCTATCTGATGTTCAGTTAAGAGTTCCAAATCTTCTTTGGACATAAATTTATTCCATCTCCATAGGTCTGAGAGGTAAACTATCCTATGTTCCTCTAATTTGCTTATGTCACTTTATATCTAGATCATGAATCCATTTAGATCTTATCTTGGTATGTGGTGTTAGGTTTGGGTCAAGCCCTAATTTCTTCCCTACTAGTTTCCAATTTTCCCAGCAGTTTTTGCCAAATAGTGAGTACTTATCCCAAAAGCTGGGGTCTTTGGGTTTATCAAAAACCAAATTGCTATAGTTATTGCCTAGTTTGTCTTGTGATTCTATCCTATTCCACTGATCGACTACTCTATTTCTCAGCCAGTACCAAATGGTTTTGATGACCGCTGCTTTATAATATAGTTTTAGATCTGGTACAGCAAGTCCACCATCGTCAGTCTTTTTTTTCATTAATCCCCTTGAAATTCTTGACCTTTTGTTTTTCCAAATGAACTTTGCTATTTTTTCTAGATCTGTAAAATAATTTCTTGAGAGTTTGATTGGTATGGCACTAAATAAGTAAATAAGTTTGGGTAGTATTGTCATTTTTATTATATTCGCTCGGCCTACCCATGAGTACTTAATGTTTTTCCAATTGACTAGGTCTGATTTTATTTGTGTGGAGAGTGTTTTGTAGTTTAGTTCATATAGTTTCTGACTTTTTCTTGGCAGATAGATTCCCAAATATTTTATCCTATCATCTGCTATTTGGAATGGAATTTCTTTTTGTATCTCTTGCTGCTGAACTTTGTTGGTAATATACGAAAATGCTGATGATTTATGTGGATTTATTTTGTATCCTGCAACTTTGCTAAAGTTGTGAATTGTTTCTAATAGTTTTTTATTGAAGTCTCTAGGGTTCTCTAAGTATACTATCATGTCATCTGCAAAGAGTGATTATTTGGTTTCCTCATTACCTACTCTAATTCCTTTTATCTCTTTTTCTTCTCTTAACTGCCAAAGCTAACATTTCTAATACAATATTAAACAGTAATGATGACAGCGGGCAGTCTTGCTTCACTCCTGATCTTATTGGGAATGATTCTAGTTTGTCTCCATTATATGATGCTTGCTGATGGTTTTAAGTAGATGCTACTAATCATTTTAAGGAAAAGCCCCTTTATTCCTATACTCTCTAATGTTTTTAATAGGAATGGGTTTTCGATTTTATCAAATCCTTTTTCTGCATCTATTGAGATAATCATATGATTTTTGTTAGTTTGGTTATTAATATAATTGATTATGCTGATAGTTTTCCTAATGTTGAACCAGCCCTGCATTCCTGGTATAACTCCTACTTGGTCATAGTGTACTATCTTGGGGATGACTTTCTGTAACCTCATTGCTGATATCTTATTTAAGATTTTTGCATCAATATTCATTAGGGAAATTGGCCTATAGTTTTCTTTCTCTCTTTTCACCCTACCTGGTTTAGCTTCAGGTTTTTTTTTCTTGTAAATACGATTTTTCTTGCACAACAATAAGTGTAGAAATATGTATACATATATTCGATTTGCCAAGTATTTTTAACATAATTCACATATAGTGGACTTCCTGCCATCTAGGGGAGGGGTGGGGACTGGGTAGGGAAATTTGTAACAGAAAGCTTTGTAAGGGTCAATGTTGAAGAATTACCCATACATATGTTTTGCAAATAAAAAGTTGTAATAAAAATTTACTTTTTTTAAAACAAGACTAATCAATATTAAGCTCCTACTATGTGATAGACACTGTACTAAACAGTAGAAATGCAAAAAAGAAGCAAAAGACAGTTCCTGACCTCAAGGAGTTTGCAATCAGAGAGACACCATGCAAACAATTATATACAAAGCAAGTCATTTACAAGATATGTAGGAAATAATTAATAGAGGGAAGGCACTATAATTAAGAGGGATTAGGGAAGGTGTCCTTTAGAATCTGGGATTTTAGTTGATCTCAAAAGAAACCAAGGAGGTCAGTAGCATGAGGGAAAAAAAAGAGAGAATATTCCAGGCATGGTTTTCCAAAGCAAAAGCCTAGAGACAACAGATGGAATGTATTGGGGTTTTTTTGGGGTTTTTTTTGTTTGTTTTTTTTGCTTGACTGTGCTTATTTGTTTCTTTTTTCTTTTTTTTGTTTATTAAAGCTTTTTATTTGTATAACATATATATGGGTAGTTCCCCAACATTGATCTTTACAAAGCTTTCCATTACATATTTTACCCCCAGTCCCCTCCCCTCCCCTAGATGGCAGGAAGTCCACTACATGTTAATAATGTTGAAATGCTTGAGAAGTTATGCAAGAAAAATTCTATCTACAAGAAAAAAAAAGAATCAGAGAAAGGCAACACAATGCAAGCAAATGTCAATACAGATCATGAAAATGTTACGTTGTGGTCCATATTTCATTTCCCTCTCTCTGGGTGTATATGGTTTTCTTCAGTGAACAATTGGAACTGGTTTGAGACAATTCTTTGTTGCAGACAGCCATGTCCATCAGAATTGATCATCATGTAATACTGTTGTTGCTGTGTATGATGATCTCCTGGTTCTGCTCGTTTCACTCAGCATCAGTTCATGCAAGTCCCCCCAGGCCCTCTGAAATCGTCCTGCTGGTCATTTCTTACAGAGCAATAATATTCCATAACATTCATATACCATAATTTATTCAGCCACTCTCCAATTGATGGGCATCCCTTCAGTTTCCAGTTTCTAGCCACTGCAAAAAGGGCTGCAACAAACATTCTTGCACAGGTGGGTCCCTTTCCCTCCTCTAAGATCTCTTTGGGATATAGGCCCAGTAGAAACACTGCTGGGTCAAAGGGTATGCACAGTTTGACAACTTTTTGAGCATAGCTCCAAATTGCTCTCCAGAATGGTTGGATCCATTCACAGTTCCACCAACAATGTATTAGTGTCCCAGTTTTCCCACATCCCCTCCAACACTCATCGTTATCTTTTCCTACCATTTTAGCCAATCTGACAGGTGTGTGGTGGTATCTCAGAGTTGTCTTAATTT
>JAJPUD010025087.1:0-17972 GCA_023553655.1 Myrmecobius fasciatus | reverse complement strand
TAGTGGGCCCTATAGCATGGCAGCTGTTCTTAGCAATGGCGTCTGCATAGGTGTAGGCAGGTACAGGTGTGGTGGGTGCGTCTGTCCCGAGGTGGGTGGGATGGTGGCTGGTCTGTCTGTGTGTCTGAGTGCTGTTTGTCTGCAGTGTGTTCTGCACATCATCCATGTATCTGGGGGGGCACTCTGCATATAGGGATGGTGTTTGGGTCCTGGCGTGTTTGGGACGCCCCACTTCTTGGAGGTTGCCGGGGGTGGGAGGTGTCCGGGCTGTCCCTGAGTCCGCCTCTGTCCACAGGTATTTGGAGCTGCGTTCTGCCGACGGCCGGGACCTCTTCTTCCTGAGGGCCAAGGATGAGGCCGGTGCCCAAGCGTGGTTGGCTGCTCTCCAGGCTAACATCAATGCCCTTGTGCCCTGGGTCACTGATGAGCTGCAGGCCCTACTCACAGGAGCTGGAGGTGTTGCTGGGAGCAAGGAAATCAAGCGGATAGGCTGGCTAACCGAGCAGGTGGCCTGCAGGAGGCTGGGGCTGGGGGCTCTCCCCTCCTGGCTCAGGCAGGGTGTTCCCTCCCCCCCCATGCCCCTCGCCCGGCTTCCCTCCTTCCCCCTCCCTTGTCTTTTTCTTCCGGACCCTGTGCCCCGAGTCACCCTAAGCTCTTCCCTCTGTTCTGTAGCTCCCAGGTGGGGGAACAGAACCTGTTCTGGCCGTGCTGACGGAGAAGGACCTTTTGTTCTACAGCACTCTCCCCCAGAGCCGAGATGCCCTCAACGCACCCAGCCGCAGCTCTCCGCTCATTGCCACAAGGTACCTCACGCCAGGGCCTCATCCCGGCCCTGCCTGCCCATCTGAGCTGGGACTTCCAGTCATTCAGCTAATCAGCACACATAAGGTGCCCGCCGTGTGCCAGGCTCTGTGCATGCCAGGCAAAGATAAACTGATTTCTGCCCTCAGGGAGGGCAGACAGCACGAGTATCCATAAGCACGTACAAGACAGGTGCATAAGAAAGATGGGGTTAATTTTGAGCATAGGGAGGCAGGAGCCTTCAGATGGAGGATCAGGAAAGATGGAGAGGGTGCTATTTAAGCAGAGCTTTGAAGAAAAGAAGCCACAGATGAGAGATAGGAAAACCCTCCTGGGGCGGAGGACGGCCTTTGCAGAGGGCCTGGACTTGCCTGGCCTAGGGATGGCATGGAAGGCCATTGTCACAGAGACTGTTTGAGGTGCAGATGCCTCAGACTGAGAAGAGGGACCTGTGTAAGATTATCCAGGACTCCAGAAGGGGGAGAAAACATGGATGGCAACAGAGACCGCCAGCCCCTGGCAAGTGGGCATCAGAGCCTGCAAGGCACAGGCCATGGTGAGGCAGGGTTGGGCGAGCCAATTCAAGGCCCCTGCAGAGTGGCTGCATGGTGCTGCTCCTAGCCAGAAGATCTGAGTTCGAATTCTGCCTCTGATTCTCCTGCTATTAGTAGGGCCTTGGTTTCCTCATCTGTAACATGAAGTGTTTGGGCTAGACCACTTTTGAGGGGCTTTCCAGCTCTGGAGCTCTGGTCCCTTGGTAGATGCATTAGTGGAGCAGGCCCGTTTACCCACTCCCAGGGGAGCAGGCAGGAAGGTAGGGGAGGGGGTAATATTCTTAAGGTGCCCTGTCTTCACCTTCCCAGGCTGGTGCATTCTGGCCCCTCGAAGGGCTCTGTTCTCTATGACTCGGAGCTTTCCTTCGCGCTGCGCTCGGGGACCCATCAGGGTGTGGAGACACACCTGTTCAGCGTGGAGTCCCCCCGGGAGCTGGCCACCTGGACCCGCCTGCTGGTGGATGGTTGCCACAATTCTGCAGAGGTAGTCCAGGAGGTGTCCACAGGTCAGAACCTGACAGGGTGCCCGGGGAGGGGGCGTGTGTTCTGGTGAGCCACGTGGCGGGCAGCCTCTGGGTCACCCCAAGGAACCTGCCCTGCCCTTTGTCCCGGCTGCTGGGCCGGGCAGGGCTTCACCCTCTCCCCCCTCCTCACCCTCAGCCTGCACATGGAACGGGCGCTCCTGTAGCCTGTCTGTGCACATCGACAAGGGCTTCACCCTCTGGGCCGTGGAGCCTGGTCTGGCCAAAGCCCTGCTGCTGCAGGAGCCCTTCGAGAAGCTGCAGATGTCCTCCGATGATGGCTCCAGCCTGCTCTTCCTGGACTTTGGGGGTGCTGAGGGCGAGATTGTGAGTGCCTCCATGTCCTGGGGCTTGCAAAGAGATGCTGGGCGGGGGGACTGAGGGAGGGGGGATGGAGGAGGCTGCCAGATACCCTTGCCCGAGCTTCCTTTGCCCTTTGTTCCCTTTCCCCTTCCTGAGTCTTCAGTTCCTGCGTCCTTCTGGGACTGGCTAGATCTGATAGGAGCATTGACAGCCTTACGACTCAAGAGCACCTGAGTTCTCTTCGTGGCCCCATTTTTGGACAATTTTCTTGGCAGATACTGAAGTGGTTTGCCATTTCCTTCTCCAGCTCATTTTACAGATGAGGAAACTGAGGCAAACAGGACTAAGTGACTGGTCCAGGATCACACAGATAGGAAGTGTCTGAGTCTACATCAGGAAGAGGAATCTTCCTGACTTCAGGCTCTGGGCTCTATTCACTGCATCACCTAGAGGCCTTACTAGCTGTGTGACCTTGGGCAGGTCACTTAAATAAAACATGTGCATCTGAAGGGAATATATACATATGGAGTGACAGTGGTTAGAGCACTTGTTTAAAAAGAATATGTACATTTGTACTTTCTGTGCTTTAGATTCCTCATCTGCTAAAATGGGGGGAGTGGGTGGGAAAGTTTGAATTTAATAGCTTTTCAGATCCTATCCAATTTTAAATCTATTATCCTAGGATCCCTCCCTAAGCTCTTGGGTAAGGAGGAAAGACAGGGAATGTAGAGAAAGTGTTAAGACTATGTAAGGATGCAAAGGAGGACTCACAGAATCGAGTTCATAGGACTTCAGGAGAGGTCATGCTATCATAATGGGATGGGTTGGTCAGGGAAGACTTCCTGGAGGAGGTGGAAGTTCTCTCTACTTCAGTTTTCTCATTTATAATATGAAGAAGTTACACTCTCTCCTCCAAATTTCCTTCCAGCTGTAAATCAACAACCCTATTTAGCATGGAACTAGCAAATTGACGTCAAAATCCTAAATCTCTAAAGTCTGATCAGCCCTCTTGGTCTCAGATTCAGTGAGCTGTGTCTGTCTGGGTTACTGGGGAAAGCTTTCAGTTTTTCCTTAGAGTCTCCCCTAAAGAATCCCCTTGATTTTCAGGGACTTGTGCAAGTTTGGGATGGGCCAGTAGTGTGACTTTTAGGGTTATGTTAAGAGAGTTTAAGTGCTTGCCCACTTAGTAAGTGTCAGAGGCAGAATCTGAATTCAGCTCTTTCTGATCTGAAGTCCTATCTAGTATGGATGCCAAGCTGAGCATGTTACATAATACGTAGTAGTGGCTCAAAAGGAGATTTGAGGAGTGACAGAAGGCTATGAGATCGACCTTAGAGTGGGCTGGGGAAAGGGAGATCAGAGAAGATTCTACAGAGGTGAGCCTTGAAGGAAGAGAATTTCAACAGCCTAGACTGAGAAAGGAGATAAGCCCATTACTGATATGGGGGATCCCCTGAGCCTGTGCACAGAGAGAGAAAGTAAGACCATATTTAAAAACAGCTAGATCTAATTTGGGCAGTAAATCATGTGAAAGAGAGAAATGTAAAGTAAATCTGTAATGATAGTTTAGACAGATTGTGGAAGACTTTATTAGGGAGTCTCTGAAGGTTTCTGAAACACATAGGCCAAACTGTGCTTTAGAGAGATTATTTTGGAAGTTGTATGAAGGATGGATTAGATTAGGGTTTCTTAAACTTTTCCCACTCATGACCTCTTTTTTCCCCCAAGAAATTTTTACATGACCCTGGATATGTAGGTATATAAAATAGGTATACAAATCAAAGATTTACTGACAATAAATTATAATTTTTTTAATTAAAACTTTTTATTTGCAAAACATATGTATGGGTAATTCTTCAACATTAACCCTTACAAAGCTTTCTGTTACAAATTTTTCCCCCCTACTCCCTATCTCTCCCCTAGATGGCAGGATATCCACTACATGTTAATTATGTTAAAATACTTGACAAATCGAATACTTGACACAGTAAATCATAATTTTGTGACCCCAAATTCAATTATGAGACTCTATATGGGGTTGCAAACCATAGTTTAAGAAGTTGGGGGTTAGAGATGACTCCTGTGAATAGAGAGAAGCATGCAGGAGAAAGAGATATGCATGAGTATCATGACTAATGTGGAAATGTTTAATATGATTGTACATGTATAACTGATATCAGATTGCTTGTCTTGAAGAGGAAGGATGGAAGGGAGGAAGGGTGGGAGAAAAAATTTGGAACTCAAAATTTAATAAAAGTGAATGCTGAAAACTCAAAAAGAAAGAAAATGAGGAGACAAAAATCAGTGGAACTCATACTATGGATGATGAAGTAGGAGGCAAAGATTTTGAGCTGGGAAATGAGGAACAGGTTTGGCTCTTAGAGCTGCCCCTTCTTTTTTCCTTCTCCTCTCCCCCTCCTCCTACTCTCTACTGCTTGCTGACTGGCTCAGTTTTTAGGAATGTAGACTTGGAGATGCTTTGGCTTCTCTTCTGCCCTGACCCCAAATTGTCTGTCCAGTTCTGGGTCCCACGTTTTAAGGACGACTTTGATAAACTGGAGCACATTCCAAAAAGAAAGTAAATGATAGAGGGAGGGAATAAATTCAAAGCTGTATCATGACAATGAAATGAGAATGTTTCTCCTAGAAAAAAAGACAGAAGGAATATGATAGTTCTCTTCAGGAACATCAGAAGGGCTGATTTTGGATGCTGAAGAAAAGTTTCTTTTATTTGGCCCTAAAGGGGGACACCTAGGAGCAATAAGTACAAGAAAGCAAATTTCAGTTCATTATGGAAAATTAGTTTTCTTTAAAAAAATGAAAACTTAGGAAAATTTTTAAACATTAAAAAAATTTGAGTTCCAAATTCTTTTCCCCTAGCCCCTCTCCCAACCAATGAGAAGGCAGGCAATATGGTACCCATTATGCATGTGAAGTCATGCAAAATATATTTCCATATTAACCATGTTGCAACTTTTAAAAAAAGAGCTTTTGTTTTTGGTAAGACATTCATTTCTGAGTATATCCTTTTCCTCTTCCTTACCAGCCATCCCTTGTAACAAAGAATAAAAAAGAAAGAAAAAAAGCAATTTAGCAAAGCCAACCAACACATCACTTGTGACTGATGGCATATGGAGTATTCCACACCCATATCTTCTACCTCTTCTACACCATTCTAATCTCCTATCTCTGCCAGGAAAGGGAGGGAGGTACAATTTTGAGAAAGAACTTTCCACCACTGCTAGTTATCTAACAACAGGACTGACTGGGGCAGTAGTGAGCTCCTCATCAGGGAAAGTCTTTGAGTAGAGACTAGATGATCCCCTTTTAGGGTGGGAGATTAAAGTAAATCTCCTTGAGGTCCCTTTGAGTGCTAAAGGCCTGTGCTCTGGACCTGACTTCTCTGTAGGATGTCTCTGCTCTTGTAGAATGCCCTCCCTATCCTAATACTCAGGCCAATCTTTGTGCTATCACTGCTGCTGGGGACTTGTAGGGGTAAAGATAAGTGTTTTGAGGGGGGGGAGATGCAGGCCTGTGTAAGCCTGGAGCAAGGGGTCTTGGAGAGGGGCTGGCAGTTTCACCCTGACTTGGATTTCTTTGGTTCTTATAGCAGCTGGACCTTCACTCCTGCCCCAAAACCATTGTTTTCATCATCCACTCCTTCCTTTCCGCCAAAGTCACCCGTCTGGGTCTGCTGGCCTAAGGGCTCCAGAGCAGGAGCTTGGGGGCCACAAGCCCAGGAAGAGAGGCCCACAGAGCTCACTGATGGACAGAAGCTGGAAGAGGAGAGCAGAGCAAAAAGAACAGAGCCAGGAAATCAGTGGGGCCTGGCCCGGCCTGGGGTTGCCAGAAACCACTGTTCGAAGAGGGCTTACAGGGGGTGGCCTCCTGAGACACAGTGACCCTGTGAAGGAGCAGCTGACCCCAGGCTGTTCCCACACCAGTGCCTTGCAGAGTGTTATTTTGTGTATAAATAAGCCATTCCTTATTTGATACTTTAGTGGCCAGGGCCAAGAAGAAGCCAGGAGGATGGGAGAACAAGAAGGTCTGCTCCCAGCTTCATGTAGGAGAAAGCCCCTGGGGCCAGGTCGGCATTTGGCCACAGGGACACAAGCTGTGAGTCTTGCCTCTGTCTGACCCAATCCATCTCCTGGAGCCATGGCTCTTTTATGGAGGGAGCGAAGCCCCTATGCCCAGTTGAGGCCTTTGGACTTCCTCTAGATGTGGTCCTTCCTGGTGCAAGGAGAAGGAGGAAGATACTTCCTGTTTCCTCAGCCCAAATTCCACTGTGGAATCTTTTCTCCCCTTTTTCTTCTCTCTCTCTCTTCCTCTCTCTCTCCCTCCCTCTCTCTCTTTTTTTCCCTCTCCCCCCTTCTCTTTCTCTCTCTGTCTCTGTCTCTCTCCCTCTTCCTTCCTCTCTCTCTCCCCTCTGTCTCCTCTCTCTCTCTCCCTCTCCTTTTCTCTCCCTTCTTCTCCCTCCTCTCTTTCTCTCTCTTTCTTCTTCCCCCTCTTTCTTTTCTCTCTCTTCTTTCTGTCTCCCTCTCTCTTCTCTCTCTCTTTTCTCCCTTTTGCTCTCTCCCCCCTCTCTCTGCCTCTCTCTCTCTCCCTTCCTTTCCCTTCTCTCTCCTCTCTCTCTTTCTCTTTCTCTCTTTCTCTCTGTCTTTTCTCCCTTTCTCCTTCTCTCCCCCCCTTATTTTTTTTTGCATTCTCTTGGTGAAATAAACAGTCCAACTTCACCACTATCCAGCTATATATTATTTCTGTCACAGTCTTTTCTTCTTTCTCTGTCCATAGACTACTGGGGACACTTGGGGACTAGGGAGTCTGTATTCATCCTGCTGCCACTGACTGAGACACCTTCCTTACAGCTCTCAGACCATCTGTGTTAGTGTTGGGGGGGAGATGAAACAGAAGTACCCCTGCATGGGCTCCTCCTGTCCATGTGATCAGGACTCCTGGCCCATAGAAGCCTGGAGCCAATATGGCAACTTTAGGGGTAAAATGGGAGGGAGAAAAGAAATCACTTCTCTCTGGGCCTGTTTTCTCATCTGTAAAATGGGTGGTTGATGTAGATGATATCTACTTTAAATCTCATGATCCTGTGATTTAGGGGTTGTTGTTTATCTTTTTTTTATTTTTGGCTGGGAATTGGGGTTAAGTGATTTGCCCAAGGTCACACAGCTAGAAAGTATTAAATGTCTGAGACCAAATTTGAACCCAAGTCCTCCTGACTTCAGGGCTGGTGCTCTATCTACTGCACCACTTAGCTGCCCCTATCCTTTGTTCTTAAGGATGGCCATGACATATAGATGATTTGGATTTAAGGGAGTGAGGGCTGTGCAAAGTCACCAGCTTCACTTTCTTCTCTGGAGCCACCTGGATCCAATGGTTGTTTATATTTCAGGGTGACAGGAGATGGTTCTGGATGCAGTGGGGGACCCTGGTCTTTTTAAGCTAAGGTCTTTAATAGGTCTCTATTTGAGTGAGGCAACCACCTGTTAGAAAAAATACTCTGAACCCCCCAAAGGGTATAGGGAATGAACAGACAGGATAAGTAAAGCAGTTTAAACTTTTTAATACATTCCTATGGGAACGAGTATGAAAACTTCATATGAGTTTACAGCACACAATTCACAGGTATCAGAGCCAACAATTAATTGTACCTTGAAATCCTGCCCTGACCCACCTCTTCCTCCTCAAGTTTCCATTGCAGGAGACTTTTCAAAAATCTCACATGTCATTCCACTCCTACTACATATACTTCTTAATATGTCTCCCTCCCTGATCGTGCATCCTATGTTCAAAAATGGCCACTAATTCCACCCTCAGGGTGTGTTAGTTAATATGCCTGAGATTCATTAAGCATCAGTGCTTGCAAAAGCTTGTGTTGGGTCATTGACCCCAGCCAGTTTTAGTCAGCTTTGGGCCTGGGCCTCCTAATCAGAAACTGTTATTTAAACAGTTCTTTGACTCACACAGTGATTGGTTGGAGATGTCTTAACAGGATATTTCACTCTTTGCTTCATCCTGTTTTATTAATATCCATGTAAACCTAACTTTTTCTTTTTAAAAAAATTTAATTTAATTTTTTATTTATTTTTAATACACTTTGCTTTATGAATCATGCTGGGAGACAAAAATCAAAGCAAAAGGGAAAAACCATGGGAGAGGGAAAAAAACAAAAAAGAAGTGAACATAGCATGTGTTAATTTACATTCAGTCTACTTAGTTTTTTTTTTCTGGATGCAGATGGCATTTTCTGTCCAAAATCTATTAGGATTGCTTTAGATCATTGAACCACTGAAAAGAACCAAATCTTTCATAGCTGATCATCACATATTTTGCTGTTATCGTGTACAATGTATTCCTGGTTCTGCTTGTTTTGCTCAATATCAGCTCATGTAAATCTTTCTAGGCTTTTCTAAAATTAGCTCATGCATCATTTTTTTATAGAACAATAATATTTCATTACCTTCACATACCACAACTTGTTCAGCAAGTTGATGAGCATCTACTCATTTTCCAATTCTTTGCTACCACAAAAAGAGCTGCTACAAACTTTTTTGCACATGTGGGTTCTTTTCCTTCCTTTTTGAATTCGTTGTGATACAGACCCAGTAATGGTACTGATAAGTCAAAAGGTATGCACAGTTTTATAGCTGTTTGGGCATAGTTCCAAATTGCATTCCACAATGGTTAGATCATTTCACAACTCCATCAACAATGCATTAGTGTCCCAAATTTCCCCCTCCAACATTTATTATTATCTTTTCTTAACTTCTCATGTTCCTCACCCACCTATTAAGGCTAAGTAAGAAAGAAATAAGGCAAAGAATTGCTTTTCATACCTAGTTAAAAAAAAAAGAAGAATCAATCTGGAAGTGGAAGCACCTCAGGTTTTCTGGCCAAAAGAGCAACAATTGTTATTTACCAGATTTGCCAGAGTGGGCCAAAACAAATATCAAAGGCCTGAGACCTTTTTTTAACTACTCAATGAGAGCCAAAGTGATCTGGGTTTAAGGTTGATCCTCTAAGAAAGAAATCTAGCCTTGAAGCCCCAGATATTAAGGGAGGGAGGGAGGAAGAAAGGAAGAAAAGAAGGAAAGAAGGAAGGAAGGAAGGGAGGGAGGGAGGAAAGAAGGAAGGAAGGGAGGAAGGAAGGAAGGGAGGAAGGGAGGAAGGAAGGAAGGGAGGAAGGAAGTAATATGATTTAGGAGAGCAATTTCTACTTCCAAATGATGTGTTTGGGATTCAGCACCAAATGTTAAGATTGATGTCACCATATGTTGGGATTTAGTCATGTGAAGAATTCATAGCAACCATTCTCTTTGGCAAAAGGTAGGTTTATTTAGGAGAAGAGATTATAGACAAAATGAAGAGATACAATAGACACCAGGAATGGTAAATATTAAAATAGATTTGGGAGAGCACATAGCAAGGAAAGGGATTTTAATTCTTAATGGTGGAAAAGACAAGTTCTTTAATGGAACTCACAATTAACCAGAAGAAAGGGAACACCCCATGAGGTTTGAGTATGCCCTTAACTGGCAAGCTAACTATAGAGGAGTTTAGAACCCTAAAAGAGCTATAAGGAGGAAAGACACCATGAGGCACAATCAGGGAGGAGAGGAAAGACATCATGTCACATGGAAGGAAGTGGGAGGTGAAAATGCCAGAGTGTCAAGGGTCACAGTGGGCTATAATCCAAAGAGGTTCAGCAAAGATGGTGTGAACCATGGACAGATTTATAGGGGAAATTTCACTTCAGGGGTTTGACAAAACTTGGATTTCTGGATGGACACAGCAAGATGGGACTACCCACAACCTTTATAGAGGGTTTATTGACTAAGCTATGAGGAGGAGTTTGAGATAGGAAGACAAGGGATTGAATGTAAAAACAAAAGCCATCAATAAAACATTCTGTTTTGATATGGTTGTGAAGCTAAACTGATCCCCATCAATGCCCTTCCCTGCTTGCCTCAGGAAGCAATTCCATCAATACTTCAGTCTTATTCTGCCAACCACATCTAGTTACTCAGGATCTCACCAGAAGGAAGGAAGGGCCAGAAATCCAGGGATCCACCTTCTCCTGGGATTCCTGCTGGTAGGAAAGACTCATCCCCAGCTCAAGAAGTGATGTTCTAGGCTGGGTCAGACTCAGGTTGATATCCTGGTATTTTATGTTCAGTCTTGGAACAAAATGAGAAACTCATAAATCATTTGGCAATTAGCAAAAGAAGATTTACTTAGTCATAACAGGAGTGGGATATTCAATAAAGATATATATTGAGAGCATACATCTTAAATTGGTTCATTCAAGAGAAACTCCCCTGCTGCTTCTGAATTGTCCATTTTGGTCCACCAACCAAACATCAGATTGCACCTGAAGTTCTGGGGATTCTTTTAAACTGTCTCTAGGAAGTGATATCCATAGCCTGATTCCTCATTAGTACTTTAAGCCAATCAAGTTTCATTACTTTTAAAAAGAAAAAAAAATACTATTTTTCACTTGTATAGTGTAGATGAAGGGAGAAGTTAGGATAGTATTCCCACCATAAGAGAAAGTTGCTTCCTCTAGCAGAGCCCAGATTAAGGAACAAGATGAAGGTAAGGAGCCTTTAATCTTCATTGTAAACTCTTTGTATGTGGAGCCTGTTTGCTGACTAGGAGCTGTCCTACTAGCACAACAATGAATGCCTGAACAATGGGAGCCACTGATCTGGGGGCAACACCCACTCCATGGAGAGGATAGAAGGCCTTCCCTACACCTTCAGAGAAGAGGCCTAGAGGGATGAAGAGGGAATACGATTTCTTTAAACCCAGATTTCATTGAAATAAGAGAACTTCCCTCCTGAGGGGAACAGGAGGAAGAAATGAAACCATATCAAAACAGAATGTTTATTGATGGTTTTTGTTTTTACATTCAATCATTTGTCTTCCTATCCCTAACTCTTCTTCATAGCTTATTTAGTCAATAAACATTTATTAAGTGCCTGCTCTGTGTCAAATATTATGCTAAGCACAATAAAGAAAGGCAATATACAGTCTCAACTCTCAAAGAGTTCACAATCTAAATAACTATATACTTTTGGGGTCATGGCAAGATGGGGAATTTGTTTTGGTTGACTATGCATATTCATTATGACAGTTTGCCTCCCTCCTTCCCTTCCTCCTTCCCTTCCTCTTTCCTTCCCTCCCTCCCTCCCTCTCTCTCTCTCTCTCTCTCTCTCTCTCTCTCTCTCTCTCTCTCTCTCTCTTCTCTCTCTCTCTTCTCTCTCTCTCTCTCTCTCTCTCTCTTTGTTTCTCTATTTCTGTCTCTTCTATTTCTGTCTCTGTCTCTGTTTCTCCATCTCTCTACCTCTCTTTGTCTCTCTCTCACTCTCTCACTCCCTCTGTCTCTGTCTCTCTCTATCTCTCTGTCTCTGTCTCTCTCCCTGTTTCTCTCTGTAGGAGGTATTGTGGAAGAGAGAGAAAATATTTATTAATTAAAAATATTTCTCAATTTATACCCTTAGTCCATTATCTCCTTGTCAAAAGATGGGTAGGATACATAATCCTTAGTCCTCTGGAATCATGGTCGGTTAGAATTTGTAAGTATTTAAAAATTGTTTGTCTTTATAAAGTTGGTTTTTTTTGTATAAATTATTCTCCTGTTTCTGCTTACTTCACTTTGTATCCATTCATATAGGTCTTTCCAGGTTTCTTTGAAACCATCCTCTTCATCATTTTTTTATAGCACAATAGTATTCTCCCACATCTATATTCCATAATGTGTCCAGCTATTTCCAAATTGATGAATAATTTTTAAAACCTCTTTCTTACTGGAAACTGAGTGAATGCCCATCAGTTGGAGAATGACTGAATAAGTTATGGTACATGAATGTTATGGAATATTATTGCTCTATAAGGAACAATCAGGAGGATGATTTTAGAGAGACCTGGAGAGACTTACATGAACTAATGCTAAGTGAAATGAGCAGAACCAGGAGATCATTGTACACGGCAACAACAATACTATATGATGATCGATTCTGATGGACATGGCTCTCTTCAACAATGAGATGACTGTTGCCAGTTTCAATGATCTTGTGACAAAGAGAGCCATTTACACCTACACCCAGAGAGAGGACTGTGGAAACTGAGTGTGGATCACAACATAACATTCTCACTCTTTTTGTTGTTGTTCGCTTGCATTTTGTTTTCTTATTCATTTACTTCCCTTTTTGATCTGATTTTTCTTGTGCAGCAAAAGAATTGTATAAATATGTTTACATATATTGGATTTAACATATATTTTAACATGTATAACATATAGAAAACCCCTATTTCTTTGTAGCAAAGAATAGGTAGGAAAGACCAACCAAGGACTTTTTTGGGGGGAGGAGGAACATATCAAGCTCTAGCTCTATATCTGCATATATTTTTATTATTATTAAAACTTCTTTTTCACTGATCTGTCAATTCCAATTCAATCCAATTTATTAGTACTTAATATGTGTAAGACATTGGGATTGGTACTAAGGATACAAGTCAAAATGAGAACCAAGATGGCAGAATATCAAGGAGTAGCACAGCAGCTCCACCCTTCCCAAATAAACAAGCAAACAAACAAAACCATTCCTCCAAACAGATCTAGAAAAGCATCAGAATAATCCTGATTGGGAAATTCAAAGCAAAGTCACAGTGAGTCCTTTTTCCTAGTTCAGGTTGACATATGGAGACGCACTAAGAGGTCTGGGGATAGATTTTGCTCAGTCATAGTTATATGGAGCCTTCTATTACCCAGGAAGAGGATGCACCCAGTGTAAGTGAAGGCCTCAGACCATTGATTTCTTGTCTACTACCCAGTTCCAGGTCACAGATTCATGATGGATTGAAAAGGAATCTGTCTGCCACTCCTCCCCAGTATAAATCCTGGGCATTGTACTGAAAGGAATAGATTTGTGGTGCAAAAGAACTGGAAATTGCAAGGATGTTCATCAGTTGGGGAATGGTTGAACAAGTTGTGGTATATGATTGTGATGAAATATGCTATAAGAAATAATGAGCTCAATGAGTTTAGAAAAACATGGAAAAGACGTGCATGAAATAATGAAAAGCAAAATGATCAGAACCAGGAGAACATTTTTTAAAGTAACAACAATGTTGTTTTAAGAACAACTTGGAATGAAATAGATAATTTTTACTAATTATTTTAACTCTAACCCAAATTAACTATAAAAGATATATGAAAAAAGACACTATATGTATACAAAGAACTGATAAATAGAAGTACATATAGAATAATTTTACATATATATATATAAATTTACATGAATGTATATACACACACATATACCTATTTGTGTCTAATGGTAGCTATGGGGAGGGGAGGATGGAAGGGAAGTGAAAAAAAAAGAAATTTTCTTGATAATTTCATTATGTATTTAAAAGGAATAGCAAATTGTGTGGAATAGATCTTTCAGTTTTCTGTGTAATCATCTTTCTTTTTATTATACTATGTTATGAAAATGTTTGTTTTATTTTTTAAAAAAAGAACAAGTAGCAGTGGGGTAGCCCAGATCCCAGTAACAGAACAATAGCTCACTTCTAGCTTCTAGTTGGAAGTTTGCAGATGAATTAACATGGCAGAAATATCAGATCAAAGAACAGGTCTCTAGTCTAAGCTATTCCTGAGATCTTGGAACAATATTTAATACCTAAAGAAATCAACAAGACCAGCCCAGACTTACCCCCCTGAAGTAAACACATCCTGGCCCTAACAAGTCTGAATTCAGGAAAAATAAACAGACAAAATAAATCTTACCATAAAAAACTATCCTGAAAGGCAACTAGATAGCACAGTGGTTAAAATATGGACCCTAAAGTCAGGAGGACCTGAGTTCAAATCCAGCCTCAGATATTTAACACTTAACTAGCTGTGTGAAATCATTTAACTCCAGTTTCTTTGCAAAAACAAAACAAAACAAAAAAGCTATGCTGGTAACAAGGATTTTCAAGGCACAAAACCACAAGAAGAAAAAGACTTCAAAATATCTATAAGCAAACTTTCAAAGAAAAACAGAACATGGGCACTAATTCAACTAGAATTCCCAGAAAAGATGAAGCAAGGGTTGAAAATGTATTTTTGTCTAAGAAATGAGAGAGTTATAGGAAAAATTGTAAAACAAATGAGAACTATGGAAAAAAGAATTGGAAAGAGAATTAACAGCTTGGCACAAGAGGTATAAAACCATGCCTAAGCAATAAACTCCCCGAAAATTAAAACAGACTAAATAGAAACCGACAGATTTTTATTCATTTTAAAAAAGGCAACATAATAAATAATTGCTCAAAAAAATCCTCAAAAAATAAACTCTATTATTGCCTCTGTCTCTCTGTGTCTGTTTCTGTCTGTCTCTTTTTCTTAGAAAACTTAACCTTTTCTGTGGATTTGTATCTTAAGGGAAAAAATTGTCCAAGATTTTGAGGAAAACTAGCAAAAAAATCGCAATTTCTTGCAAAAATAAGCAACCAGAAATTATATATCTATGGACAGATATCCATGTGTAGCAAGGCTGTAGCCTAGGGACAGCATGCAGCATGGAGACTAGTGTTTCCCTGCACTCTCCAAGGGAGATTTTAGTTTTTGTTGAGAGAGAAAGTATTATCAGGCTAGAATTATATCTCTCTGCTATCAAAAAAATTATTAATCTAGGGAAGTTGACCAAATTCAATTCCACTATCTATTGATATGTGTGTATGTATGTATGTATGTATGTGTAGATAGATAGATAAAGTAGCAAAGAAACCCATTCATCCAAGTTGATAGCAAAACAGATATCAGAGAAAGTATACACAGGAGACTATATAACACACAATACAAGGTAACTCAGTTCAACCAAGAATTCTAGATCTCATCCAAGGGAAAATTTCCTAAAGCCTCTAGTGTAGCAAGCTAGGGATTTGAGATATGATGGAGATGGTCAGCTCCTCTCATGTAGTCTTTTCTCCAGTCCTTTCCTTTCAATAAATAAAGTTGAAGCTACAATGGTGTGGACTTCATTCATCTTATCTCATAGCTGGAAATAAGAAGTGCCTTAAGTGATTATAGGACCTGAAGAGGACAGAAAAGATCCAAACTGGAGATTCTGAAGGAAGAAGCTCTGAAGAGGGCAGAATTCTCTCCCTGGCTCCCTACATCTCTATCCTTCCCTCTTTTCCTTCCTTCCTCCCTCTTTATCTGTTGTTGTTGTTGTTGGTGGTGGTGGTGGTGGTGGTGGTGGTAGTGGTTGTTGTTGTTTGTTATTGTGGTTGTTGTTGTTGTTGTGGTTATTATTGTTGCTGTTGTTGTAGTAGTAGTAGTAATTGGGATTAAGTGACTTGCCCAGGAAGTGTTAAGTGTCTGAGGCTGGATTTGAATTCATGTACTCCTGACTCTATGGCTGGTGTTCTATCCACTGTACCATTTAGTTTCCCTTACTACTCTTCCCTATATGCAAATGCTATAGGGAGAGGTAGCAAGCAGGTGCAGGACATTGATCTCCACCAATAAGGAAAATCCCCTATAACAATAGATTTTGGGAGGAAGGTTAAGGTTCAAATATCATCTCTCAGCAGATTACTCCCAAGCTCCTTATCTCCAGTTCTGAATACTCCAGATTGGTTTCTCTGTTTCCAGACTCTCCCTTGTCTGCCTCATCCTTCATGTGGCTGCCAAAATCATCTCCTTAATTAATGCACAAATTTGATCATGTCACTCTCTTGTTTAAAAAAAAAAACCAAAAAATCCTCCAACCTTCCCTGGCTCCCTAGGTTGAGATAAGCCTCCTGCATCTGGCATTTAAAACCTGTCACAATTTGACTTCCCATACTTATTTCCTATCAGACTCACACACTCTACCTTTCAGCAAAACGAGTCTACTTGCTGTTTTCCAAACTCATCATGTCATCTCCTTTCTTCAGGCTGTTCCTTATGTCAATCAGAATTCCTGACTTTCTTTTAGGCCTGGTAAGCTCAGGAACTGTCACTTGCACAAAGCCTGCCTCCTCCTATGGAATGTAAGCTCCTCAAGATCAGCAATTGTTTCATTTTTTTGGTATCTCCAGGGCCTGGCACCATTAATGACACATAACTACTTCCCTCTATTTCCCAGAATTCTCTCTCATGGAATCATTTTGTTTTTACATTTTGCGGATGTTATATTTCCCCATAGGATGGGAAATTGATAGCAGAGACTAGTCCTTTTCTGTCTTTATTGCCTCAGCATTTAGTACAATGACTTGAACATAGTAGGCCTTTAAAAAAGTGTTTGTTGAATCCTTGAAGATTGCTTTAGGAGGGATTCTGACCCATGATGGAAAGAGGGCCTGGAGTGATTTTATGGAGTTCCATAGAAGGACTAGGGAATTGACTTTAATGTATAACCCTAGGAAGGATGAGAGCTTCATCCTGGAGAGCTCTCCAGTTAAGGACAGACCACCTATCCCATAGGGAGGATTTAAACATTAAACATAGTTGAAAGCCTGCTGCAGAATTTATGTCACGGACCCTGGCTCCCTCTGGTGGCCCTTATGGAGAAAGACATCCTTTTTTCTTCCATGTATTTTCATAGAAGTATAGTTTAAAGTGGAGGGAACAAACCCTCCACTTTATGGACCACATATCTCAAGTTGCAAAGGATCTTAGAACCACCTAATCCAAGTTCCACATTTTAGAGATAAGGAACCAGCCCTCAAACTTAGGGACCACCTGCATTTTTTAGCTTTTGAGAGAAAAACAAAACCCCCAACCAAACAAAAGAAATGGTTAAAAGGTCCTGTGTTTGGGATAAAAAGATTTCTCTCTTACTTTTAGGGCATAATTTTACAACTAGAAAGGCCCTAAGAGATCAGCTAGTTCAGTCAACTCGTTTTACTGCTGAGGAAACTTAGGCTCACAGTAGAGAAAGGTCTTGCCCTAGGAAATAATAGTTCAGGGGTGGGAAACTGGGAATGGAACTTATTTCCAAAATGCCTTGTCCCCTCCCAAGCTTGTTGGAATCAGATTTGTGGTTTAAACTATTTCTGACTGGTAAAAGGTGGGCTTCTTTTTTTTTTTTAATTTTTATTTTATTTGCATAACATATGTGTGGGTAATTCTTCAACAATAACCCTTACATAGCTTTCCGTTACAAATTTTTCCCCCAACTCCCCACCCCTCCCCTAGATGGCAGGATATCCACTACATGTTAATTATGTTAAAATATTGGCAAATCGAATATATGTATACATATTTCCAAACTTATCATTGGTGTGCAAGAAAAATCTTATCTACACAAACGATATATCAGATAAAGGAAACACAATGTAAGCAAACATCAATCAAGGAGTATGAGAATGTTATGTTGTGGTCCACATTTCGCATCCCTCTCTCTGGGTGTATATGGCTTTCTTCAGTGAACAATTGGAGGTGGTTTGAAACATTTCATTGTTGAAGAGAGCCATGTCCATCAGAATTGATCGTCATATAGTACTGTTGTTGCCGTGTATAATGATCTCCTGGTTCTGCTCATTTCACTCAGCATCAGTTCATGTAAGTCTCTCCAGGCCTCTCTGAAATCATCTTGCTGGTCATTTCTTACAGAACAATAATATTCCATAACATTCATATACCATAATTTATTCAGCCATTCTCCAATTGAAGGGCATCTATTCAATTTCCAGTTTCTAGCCACTACAAAAAGGGCTGCCACAAACATTCTTGCACATGTGGGGCCTTTTCCTTCAAAAGGTGGGCTTCTTGAAGGAGACCACATTCCTGAAGAGGAAACTA
>JAJPUD010025086.1:0-17973 GCA_023553655.1 Myrmecobius fasciatus | reverse complement strand
AGAACCTATATGTTCATATAACTATAATCTAATAATTAGTTGATCTTCAATCAAAGCTGGGCTATGACTAGATATGTGTAACAAAAGTTATAGAAATAGAGCTGGAAACATCAATAACTCCATAAACTCAATCTCCTTAATTATCAATAGGGAAACTGTGGCTCAGGCAGGTTAAGTGATTTGCCAAAGATCATGAAGGATATATCAGGAATGGAGTTCAAACTCAGGGCTTCTGACCCAAGAGTCAGTGCTCTTTCTACTGAACCATAGACTGTGGTCTAAGAGAAGCCCTAGATTTCTTTCAATCTGAGTTTGAATCCCAACTTCTCTATATTGTGACCTTGAGTAAGTGATTCAAATTCCTTAGATTGCAATGTCTTTTTGTATAAAAGAAAATGATTGGATTGGTGATCTGTAAGGTGTTTTTTGTTCTCTGAATCCAATGAACTCTCTATCTCAATTTTCTTACCTGTGAAATGGGATGATAACACCACCAACCTTATAGGGAAGGGATAAGGATAAAATAAATGTTAGCTATTATGACCGTTAATACTGTCATTTCTTCAACTTCAATACAATCTGTTGTCTTAGATTTGGAATCTTTTATACAGATAAGTCCTGATTAGTGTGGAAATTGAATCCCATGAAATGGCCATATCATCCAAGATCTCTCACTGCATATATCATTTAGGTTGGCACCTATGATCATATTTTACATAATTATAACTTCAAATAGTACAAATTCAAATATATGCAATTATTCTGCAGGATTAGTTATATATACTAATTGGGCCACAGCTGCACTCATCATAAAATATGAACCCATTAAATTCCTTCTCACAGCAGTTCTAGCCTGAATTCCTACCTATCACATTTGCATATTCAAGGAATTAATTTAATATCCCAGTAAAATGGCTTATGGTATGCATAGCCATCAATTAAATCCAAGATTATGGAAAATTTCTGAATACTGATATTACGATGATCACTCAAACAATGATAATTCTGTCATCTTATAGAGGTAAACATGGTTTAAAAGCAAACCTAATGTTGTCATCTGCAAAATCATTTGATTTTTGCCAAAAAAGTACTTAATAGTTTACTTTTTATAAATTCATAAAAGCCTTTCAGCTACCACTAATCCTCACTACCCCTCATGGAGTACATTATTTTATGCCAAAGATGGAGGAAAGGATAATGACCATTTTTTACTATCTCCATAACTCCTGTGGGACCACCAAACTCAAAAAAAGAAATTTGTGATCTGATCATATCTTAGTACATGGTTAAACCATCAGAACACTTCAAAACTTTTCCAAAATTTCATCAGAATCCTGCCACTATGATAGCAAGCAATAATTCCATTTTTGGAAACTACAGACACATTTAAGAAATACATGTGTACCAGAACAGATAAATTACACTTTGATGTAAGATCATGAAGATATAAACCTTTCATCTCCAAGGCTGCCATTTTTGGAAGTTGCCAAGTGCTCCTTTGTTATAATATAAGTTCACTTTCATACATTTCAAAGACTGGAAAAATTAGCAATAAAATAAAAAAGTAATGATTCTTTGCTAATAATTTCCCTTTGAATATGTTTGATTCTGAATCATCAGTATCAGGCAGCATTGCAATCTTTATTTTTTTTTACTTCTGCTCATCAGGTAGTTCTGAAACCACCAAATCAATTAGTTATTCTCAGTCAAAAGAAAAATGTTCCAGTTTGTACTATATATTTTAATGTCAGCTCCATGACCATTTAGCTAGAGCTCAAGGCAATTGACATGACATATCCCCAGTTTTGAACAACAGAACTGGCAGCTTCTTTGGCTTTAATATCAATAGTCTTTTCAAAGCAATGAATCAAAAGCTATGATAATTTTCAATTTTCAAGTGAGCTATAATGTACCTCTTTATAACCTTAAAATATTGGTCTATTCCTTCTTCTACAGAAAAGCTTTTCAAATATATGAAGACTGTCATTATTTTCCATATGCTAAATATCTCTAGATACCTGTAAGGTATATGACCTAGTTCCCAAATCCATCATTCACTCTCCCCTTGCCATATGTTTAAAAAATTAGTACATAAAATTGAAAACTGTACTGCAGAAATTGTTTGATCATTTTCAAGTACATTTAGACTGTATGTTTTATTATTGTGCTTAAAATAATGGTTTGACTCCTGTGGACTCTGAATCTGACTCTTCTGATCAGCCCCCTGCTGTTGCTATCTTACTTAATGATCTTCTTTGAAAAGAGATAAAAAAAAATCTGTTCCTGTCATTTCTTTTATTAAGTTTTCTGTTGACACATCTCATCTAAGAATCTTACAATCTAGATATTGTAAGGGATATTTTTTAACCTTAACTCATTTTTTTGCTTGATGAAAATGGTTCTAGAAAGCCAAACAACACCTCAACATGAGGATAAATACAACGAATATATGCCTTGTGATTGGATACTAAAAACTAACACCCATGACCGTAGCCAAAACATTTTGTAATACTCTTCAGTTTAAAAAAAAATGCTCATTTTTGATTACTGCTTTCATGATCACATAAGCTTTTTATGAAAAGGGGGGGGGGAAAGGTTTTCTCATTTTATAGGGGAGCAAAATGAAACAAAGGAAATGACCTATCCAAGATCATACAACTAATGAAACCAAAACCAAAACTTGAACCTAGCTAGT
Source organism: Myrmecobius fasciatus (assembly GCA_023553655.1). NCBI lineage: Eukaryota > Metazoa > Chordata > Mammalia > Dasyuromorphia > Myrmecobiidae > Myrmecobius > Myrmecobius fasciatus. The sequence goes on along the minus strand of JAJPUD010025086.1, from coordinate 15,278 downwards.
AGTGTGTCCACAAATGCATTGCTTTTTCAAATAGTTTCTGTTAACCAAGAATAAAACAAACAAAATCATTCTCTATTAATATTGAAAATATTGAAAAACAAAGATTGTAAATGCTTACACTTAAATTTTTCTTCTTATTTCTTCCCAATTCACCTTTTGACTTGGACCTGAAATCATATTTTGCCTAATTGTTTCTTATTTCATATGTATATTTAGAATTTTATTATTATATCATATCTCACATCAGCTTCTTATCCTTTTTCTTTTTGTTAAATCAAATATGTTCCAATTTCTTTTTTGCCAGATTGATTTTCAGAACATAAATGAAGGTTTTCATTTGCCCAAGTAACATTAATTAGCAATGGGAAGAGAGAGGAAATGGTCAATTAAAATATTGCAAGAAGATAGAACTAGATGTTCCATAGAATTATCAAAGGACATAGTTAAATAATTTCCAGAATGAAAATTATGAGTGGATCACTATTTGCACCACAAAATACAATGACTAAAAATAGTCATTTATTGATTTATTAGAGTCCTGAAATGCCAAATGTCAACTTTATTTTAGCCCTGTTGATTTTGAATCTTGAACTTACAGCTTGTCATTTTAGCACTCCCCTCAGCACCACTTTACAACTTTCATAATGAGCATGTCATCTATTACACTTACTAAAAAAAAATTCTGAACAAAACATGATAAAGGACAGAACAATGAGACACTCCAAGAGAGATGTTTTTCTATGTTGACAGCAGCATAGTATTCCTGGTGTATTTCAAGCACCTGTACATACCTCTAATTACAATATAGCCACAAATTATCATTAAAGATATTATGAATTATCTGTACAGAATATTCATTGTTTGCTTATTTGGCTTAAAAGTGGTGGAGTGGCTCTAATGCAGCTATCTGAGATTAATATATCTGGGAAAGTGATATAAATTATATAAATGTAATCAAATTAACCTCTATAATAATCATTCTAGTTAATTATTTCATGTTGTTGAACTTAGAATGATTCATATGCTTTTTGAAGTCAGGGACCATGATGTTTTTCATCTTTGTCTACATACTATCCTGCATGATACTTAAGCACATACTGTATGATATAATGAATGTTTGTTGAATTTTTGAATCAAAAAATTGCTTGTCAGATAAACATTTCTTTCAAAAGCAAGGGACACATGGTCTTTTGAATTAAAGTTGAGGTCTTATGAGACATCAGATTCTTGCTTGTTTAAAATCAAAATACATCCTAAAGGTGAGAACATATTGGAGAGAGATTGTCAGAATTCAATGAAAACTTGCCCATTGAATTGAAAAATTAACCTCTGGTGGATTGCCTTCAGGCAGGCTGCATTTTCAGAAATTATACTCTAGCTATAGTCATTTTTTTTTGTACCAGGATGTTTACCCCTTCCATTATCCTCACTTTACCCAGGAAATTTGAGTTCTAGGCAATATTCAGTCTTAAAATTTGATCAAGATATTTGATTCAAAATAACTAAGGAAAAGAAAAAAAGTTTACAAGGAAACAAAATTACATTGACATCTTTAAACACTAATACAAATTTTAAAACATGGATTAGTTTTTCAGTGTTTAAGATAAATGTTCTACACACTAAGTTGTAATGCCCATTATCTGATATCAATATCACCAAAAGCTTTTTTTCTATCTCTATTGGGAGGAAAATGTAGCAGAAACCAAGACTTACAAAACACTTTAAAGTTGGCAAAGTATTCTAAATACATTATGTATATTGTTTGATTCTTACATTCCTGCCAGATAAGGATTACAGGAATTACAAAATTTTGTTTAACACATAAGGATATTGAGGCTCAGGCCCCCCACCATCTAGTTTTCAAAGGTGGGATTCAAATATAAATCTATCCTTTTAACCATTATAACAGAATGGTGAATAGTCATATTTCTGTAACTCATTTCTATTTCAGGCTGCCTGATACATAATAAATACTCAATAAATTCTTGTGAACCACTGGATAAACATTCTATACCACCAAAAGACACTAAAATCACCTGTTTTTTCATTCAGCTTTGGATATCTCTCATAAAGCAAAAAGATGGCAAATTCCCAGGGCAACCAAGTAATTGAATTTAGCAGGTATATTACAGTGTCTGTTGGGTTCAAATCATTGTATGCATAAAGACAAAGAAGATTCAGATATTTCAGCTTCAGTCCTTTCCATATATGTGTACTCTCATACTATATATGTGAACTAATTAATCTTAACTTATAATAAAAATTAAAGAAAACAAAACAGTATATAATTCAACTAATATGAACACTAGCTTGTACAAATTCAGCTAAGCTTATTGTATTACTTAGTCCAATGTGCCTAAGAGGAATGAAAGTATTTTGTCCTGGCATATATGACTATAGCATTACCTTCCCACTACACTATATAATCATCCCTCAAGACTCTGTCCTTTAAACTTTGTTCTTCTCTAAACAATACCCCTCACCCCACCCCACAAAAATTATCAGCCTTCATCATTAATCATAATGTTATTTGAAAATTTGATAGATATTCCACTTGTATATTTATCTGTTATTGAAAAAAAGTGTTGATCAAAGAACAATCCCATTAAAACTACACTAGAAATTTTCTTTTCTTCTGTTATAGTTAGTTTGCATGTGTAAAGTTTAACATTTGTAAATTTCATATGCATACATGTACATCTATACACACACACTCATATATATTCATACATATTAATTAATAAACATTAATTAAACTAGTATGCACTAGACACTCTGCTAAGCACAGGGACAGGAAAAACTGGTAAAACCTCTTCCATCCAGAAATTCACAATCTAATGGGAGAAATAGGAAAACAAAAATAAGCAAATCAAGCTATATACTGGATAAACTAACCAATCTGTAGTTTGAAAAATTCACCTTCACTATCTTTGACCAGGATACTATCCTCACCTATTTTTTTTGTTTGGTTTTTTGCTGAGGCAATTGGGGTTAAGTAATTTGCCCAGGGTCATACAGCTAGGAAGTGTTAGGTGTCTGAGGTCAAATTTGAACTCAGGCCTTCCTGACTTCAGGGCTGGTGCTCTATCCACTACACCACCTAGCTACCCCTATTCTCTAGAAGTTTTCAAAGATCACCAGCAGCACAATACATTTTGCAATTTTTTTTGTACTATAATAAAGTTCATCATGTGATCATAATGTCATACTATTTGAGGGAAGTTGGGCACTCTTTCTTATGTTTAAATTCCCTATTATATATTTTCATCAATATTTTTCAGTCTAATATTAAATTTGGGAGTAGATAACAACTGCATCTGATCTAAATTATAATATTATTTAAGATTGTTTTTGCTGTCATTCAGTTGATTTCAGCCATGTACAAATCTCCATGATTTTATTTAGGATTTTCTTTGCAAAAATCTGGAGTGCTTAGCCATTTTCTCCTCCATATTATTACTTATTTCAGTATTATTAAAATTTGAATTTTGCCAATGAAATATTTTTAGAATTTTTCTCTTTTTATGTAATTAGCCACTCAGTATCTTTAATTTTACCTCTTTTGCCCTACAATATCTTACATATTCACTCTCCGGCCCTTTCCAGAAGGAAAAAAAAAATGTTTACTCATTTCTGATATGGCAGAGATAGGATCAAGACCTACGTTCAGTTTTCTCTCTCCATCATATACTAGCTGTGTAATTACTGCTGAACTATCTAATCTTTTGGTATTCTAAATTTGAGACAGGGTAGCTGGTTTCAAATAATGTTATTTCTTACATTAATATAATTAATTCATTAAAAAATCAAGCCGCTTACTAAAGGATCAATATGATATGAGGAAGGTTTGGACAATTGATCTACATAGCAATAGGCCATAAATCATACTTGATTTTTCTACAGATTTTTTTTCTATTTTGTAGACCAAGCAAATTTAATGGTTTTTTTCCAGCTAAAAGATGCTATTATTTTATTTCTTACTACCTTTCTTTGCTCTTTCTGAGTCTTCCTCCTAAGGCTGCCACAATTCAGGTGAGGAGATAGGGCCAAAGCTACTAATTATTAATTAATTCAAAGCACTATACTCTAAAAACGTAGATTAGAATTGGTGAGAAGAAAATTAGATTTACATTCATAGACATTCTTCCTTAGGAGACCATTGAATGATATATTATGATACTAAACATGAAACAAAATGGAAAATGCATCCATACAATTGAAAGGTTTAGTTTTTTCAGTGACAGCCTCTTAAATCATTTAGGGATAAAATGTTAAATGAATTAAATTCAAACAACTGAAATCATTCAAGATCATCATTAAAAGATAAGAGTTTGAAATGATTAGGGAATCAGGAAAATCTGAACTGTCTACAGGAGAACAAATCAGCCGGAAAAAAAAGAGAAAATATGGCTGTATCTTTTAATTCATTTTACATAAAAAAGTATTTAATTGAGAGTATTTTCTCTATATATTTATAAGTAAACTTATACTTTACAAGCAAACAAGTGGTTGGTAGCATAAATATCATACTCAAATTTTAATGAAAAATAGGAGAAAACATTTTTTTAAATGAATCATCTTAAGAAGCATAACCTGGCCAGTTGATAATAGCCTCAGAATAAAAAGCAAAAAGATAGCATTCTATTTCTGGTATAGTAGCTATGTTGATATGAAGAAAATGGACACTGATATTTATAGAGCTCATCTTTCCTGATTCACATGCGTTGTTTACATGACTCAAGAACTTTTACAAAATGACAAAAAGTAGTTTCATAGATATAGTTACTTTCATCACAAGACTGTGTCCAAGGAAGCTGATAAAGAGCAATATCATTTAAGGTTAGCATTTTTTTCCCCTTCAGAGTTTACCCAGACTGGAAGAACTATATATTCAGAGATTCATACTCTATATTATATATACTATCTCCTGTTTTCTTCTTCTACCAATAATCATTTTGCTAATTTTCAACTGTAACAGAAATGTAAATTACAGAAATATTATCACAAGATTATATATTTAATGCTAAAAAAAACCCTTAGATTTCATCTAGTCCAACCCCTTTCATTTTAAAGAAAAAACAAATAAACAAATAAAAAACTGAACACCTAAACAATTAAGTGAATTGCTCCACCTTACATAGCTAGGAAATAAAAGACATGGGATTTGAAATCTAATCCTTTTCTCTCCAAACCCCACTCTCAACTTGTTGGGATAGCTTCTTCTACCAGGTAAATCACTATTCATCTGTACCTTCTTATCATAGGTGATCTTGGTACAGTCATTCCATGCATCTTTCATAGATTAACCAATACCTTGCAGGACTTCTCCTGGTTCTTTAAATCTTATATTCAGGAATAATTAATTGAGTTAATTTTAGATTTATATGTGAACCTAAGAGTAGATATGTCCTCAGAAGATGGAATCACCATAAAAATTTGCTATCATAAGCATTTATTAATTTAACTTTTTACTTTACAAAAATAATTTTGACATCATATTGTTCATTAATAACAAAGGGGATAGTATGTAAGAAGAGATAAATAATTGGCATCTGCATAACTCTTTAAGTATGCCAAGACCTTTACAAACATTTTCACATTTGACCCTCATCATAATTTTTAAGACATAATATTTTCATATTCTTTCTATTGATCAAAAAACAAATAAAAATACCAATAGTCTGAAAAATTTTTTAAATTTACTCATGGTCATGGAACTAGTAAGTACTAGAGATTATATTTAAACACAGTTTTAAACTAGCTCAGAGTTATCTTCATTAAATCATGGTGTATTTCCAGAGAAGAATAAGAATATGAAATGGTTCCAAATTCTCCAACTAAAGAATTTTAAGGGGCACCTAATTAGTCCAGTAGATAGAACATCAGCCCTTAAGTCAGGAGGATCTGACTCTCTGGTCTCAGACACTTAATACATCCTAGCTGTGTGAGCTTCAGCAAGTCACTTAACCCCAACTGCCTCAGCAAAAACAAACAAAAAAAAAGAATTAGATGAACACTAGTGACATTCAGATTAAATGGAACATCTTTCCAAAATTTGATAATCAGCACACTTAATGATCCACTCATCTTAATATGCAATTTATTCATCTATTGGCTTATTTTGTTTCTGATCATTTGTCGCTCCCAGTGCTTCCACAATGTGGCAAATAATGATAATAAATAACAAAATTTTAAAACCTTAGCATAAAAAAAATCAAAAATCAAAAAAACAAATCCCCCCTTTGTCCATCTCTAAAAACATCTTATTTTTAAATAAATATTGACATGATTAAAATACATTTATATATTTTAAAACTTTTTTTTCAAAATCATAAGATTTAGAAAATCAGTTAAACTTGTGGCCTTGAATGCCCAACTATTCAAACTATTATACTTGGCATGAGCATTCTTTCAGTACCAATACTACCTTATTCATCACCTGTGTGAAGCTGACAGGCCCTCTTTATTGCATTACCAGCTGTCACTTCAGAGAACACAATTACTTTAGAGCATCTGGCTCTTCAAAACCACCTGGTCCACCTCATAAACATTACCTCCTGTTGGCCAAGATTTCCTAAGTCAGCACAGTGCATGTAGAGAATTCAAGAAGATAGAATTGGCACAAAATAAGCAATAGTTCACTATTCTGTATGGATCCTAGTTATTGCTTTAAAGAGCATAATCAAATTTCTTTATTACCTTGCAAAAGTAGTAATATTTATTCCTTAAATATTTTTGGTAAGGCATAATAAAGCATTTCCCTTTTGTCAGATGAACCAAGTATAGCCCAAAAGAAGAGAAAATGTTCTTTAGAATTAAGAAAGAACATGAAGCTTTTGGTGAAATGCATTATACTAACAATATAATCTAAAATAGTTATGTAATATGGCTAAAATTCAAAACAGGTTAAATGCAAAATAAATGCCAGCTAATTGCAACAGGAAACAAAAGAATAGAATTAAAGGTAAAGAATGAACAAACACATATGCGATAGGACTAGTATTTACTAATATTTCCCTGATGCGGTTGCTTTCATCCTATCTACAACAAAGGGAGTCCTGGGAACATGCTCTTTAACTAATTCTTATGAATCACCTTTGCTTAAAAGAAGATAAAAATGCTCTCATAACCTGATATGCCCTGGCTTCCCCAACCTGGTGTTCTGATTCCCTAAAGGTATAAAAATTCCCAGGCATAAGCAGTTGAGACCTCTCAAACTTGGTGGATCCCCTGAAGATCATTCAGTTCTTTACCATATCCTGATATTATAATAGGCCTATTTCTATATGCCTAAATTCAGAAAAGCTAGATGTCACTGTATCTTTGTCGGTTATCTTTGCTGTGTTAGAGCAAAATGAACTTTCTTTTGTTAACTATTCAATTGCATGAAAGCACTTTATTTTGTCTGAATAACTTGAGCTGGAAGGATGTTGACCTTAGACCTTAAACTAAAGGGTACTGGTGAAAAACTGACTGTGCCCTTGAAAGCTTAAAATAAGGAAGCCCTGCAGAAACAGAGGATTGACTAATAACTTACACTCTATACCAAGATAAGGTGAAAATGGGCTCATGATTTAGGCATAAAAAGTAATATTACAAGCAAATTAGAAAAACAAAACCTAGTTTACTTCTCAGATCTATGGAGAAGGAAGGAATTTGTGGGCAAAGAAGAACCAGAGTACATTATGGGAAGCAAAATAGATAATTTTGATTATATTAAATTAAAAAGTTTCTATAAAAACAAAACCTATGCAGACAACATTAGAAGAAAAGCAGTAAAATGAGAAAAAGAATTTCACACCCAAGGGTTCTGATAAAGGACTCATTTCTAATATATAGAGAGAGATTTGTAAATTTATATATAATATATATATATATATTATATTATATATATACAATATATAATATAATATATATTATATAAATTTATTAAAATACAAGCCATTTATTAATTAATGAATGGTCAATGGATTTGAACAGACAATTTTAAGGTGACAAAATTAAAACCGTATCTAGTCATATGAAAAAATGCTCTAAATCATCATTTATCAGAGAAATGCAAATTGAGACAACTCTGTGGTACTGCTATACACCTCTCAGATTGGCTTAGGTGAGAGAAAAAGATAATTATGAATTTTGAAGGGGATATGAAAAAACTGGGACACTAATACATTGTTGGTGGAGTTGTGAAATAATCCAATCATTTTGAAGAACAATGCCCAAAGGGTTGTCAAATTGTGCATATCCTTTAATCCAGCAGTGTCTCTCCATTGGGCCTATATCCAAAAAAAAAAAAAAAAAAAACATAAAAAAGTGAAAAAGACTCACATATGCAAAAATGTTTTTGGCAGCCCTTTTTGTAATGGCAAGAAACTGGAAACTGAGTGGATGCCCATCAATTGGAGAATGGCTGAATAAATCATGGTATATAAATATCATGAAATATTATTGTTCGGTAAGAAATGACCAGCAGGATGATTTCAAAGAGGCCTGGAGAGACTTACGTGGACTGATGCTAAGTGAAGTGAGAAGAACCAAGAGAATATTGTATACAGGAAAAACAAGAGTACACATTGATTAATTCTGATGAAATTAGTAGGTCCAAAAATAAATGATAGAAACAACTGAGAATTTCATTGAAGAAAATGGCAATAATAAGACAACATATAAAAGTTTGGATGTAACCAAAGCAGTAGTTAGGGGAAAATTAAATCTCTTAATGCTTACATAAATAAAATAGAGAAAGACTGAATCCATGAATTGGGCATACAACTAAAAAAGAACAAGCAAAACTCCTGAATTAAACACTAAATTAAAAATCCTGAAAACTAAAGGAGAGATTAATAAAATAGAAAATTAGAAAACTTTTGAATACATAAGTAAAAATGCTGATTTTATGAAAAAAACAATAAATTAGATAAAGTTTTGGTTAATTTGATTAAAAAAAAACAAAATACTTGTATTAAAATAAAAAAAATCATCACCAATAAGTAGAAAATTAATGCAATAATTGGGAGTTATTTTGCTCAATTTTAAGCCAATAATGTGTGAATAAACAATAAATAAATAAGTGAAATGGATGAATATTTATAAAAATATAAATTGACCAGATTAATAGAAGAGAAAAGAAAATATTTAACCTCATTTTTGATAAAGAAATTGAAGAAGTGGAATGATGGTATGGAGTTAACATGACAGAGAGAAGACAGGTCTTTATGTGAGCTCTTCCTGGTGTCCCTCAGATTAATGCCAGATCAAGTCTCTGAACTGGTTTTGGAGTGACAAAATATTTGCACAGATATTTGGATTTTAAGAAATTTTTTGCCGAAGGTATTTTGGAAGAGCTTCAGTAAAGGTCTCATTCGATCAGGCCCAGGGGGAAGTAGCCCAGTCCAGGGACTTAGGGTGGTGTGGTGTCTGTGCTGGGAAAATACAGGGCTACTCTGTCCTGATCAGAATCCAGTGGATCAGCAGATAAGCTGTGAAACATCCAATGCAAATACAAAAGTCAAATAGTGAGCCTCTGAACCCCAGGATAATGTGGGATTTGGCCATGCCCACCCAACAACCAGAAGGAAGGCAGAAGCACCAGCCCATAGTAGCATAAAGCTGCTGTTGCTTGTAGAAGAAGCTTGGGACAATCACCCCTTTGCCATAAGAGCAGACCTCAACCTTTTAAAAAAAATTGAACAAAAAAGCAAAAAAGAACTCTGATTGTAAATAGCTTTCATAGAGACAGAAAACAGACCTCAAACCCCGAGGATATTAAAGGCATATTTTCTTTAGACAAAGCCCGAAGGGGTGATATGAGTTGGTCCTCATCTCACTAGGCTCTAGGGAAAGAATTTTAAAAAAGGATTTTAAAAGGGTTAGAGGAAAAATGGGCAAAGGAAATAAGAACTTTGCAAGAGTTTGGAAACAGAAATTATCTGAAGAAAACTCCTTAAAATAGATTTAGTGAAATGGGAAAAGCATATAACTCTTTACAAAATAGATTTGAAAAACAAACTTTATGATATGGAAAAAAAAAATCTAATGAACAAAACACCTCATTTAAAAGTTCAATTGGTCAAATGCAAAAAGATATAAAAAAGTGAATTAAAGAAAATAATTCACTAAAAATTGGAATTGAACAAATGGAAGTGAATAACTCAATGAGACTTCAAGAATCAACCAAACAAAAGCAAAAAATGAAAAAAATCGAGGAAAATGTAAAATACCTCATTGCAAAAACAACTTACCTGGAAAATAGATCCAGGAGAGACAATCTAAGAATTATTGGACTTCCTGAAAACCATGATGAAAAAAAAAAAGAGTGTAGACATTATCTTTTAGGAAATCATCAAGTAAAACTTCCCTAATGACTTAGAGCCTTAAAGGGTAAAATAGCCATTGAAAGAATTCATCTATCACCTCCTAAAAAGAATCTGAAATGAAAACTCCAAGGAATATCATAGCTAAATTTCAGAATTATCAGATCAAAGAGAAAATATTGCAAGATGCCAGAAGGAGCCACAATCAGGATCACCAAGGACTGAGCTTCTTCTTTTAAAGGATAGGCCTGGAATCTGATATACTGAAAGCAAAGGAACTTAGTTTGCAGCTAAGAATCAACTATCCAGCAAAATTAATATTATCTTTCAGAAGAAAAGATGAACATTTCATTTATTTCTGATGAAAAGACCAGAGGTGAACAGAAAATTTGATCACAAGAGAAGCATAAAAAGGCAAAAAGAAAAAAAAATTCTTTTAAAAGTTAAAAAGTTTACATCCCCACTTGGAAGATGATATGCTTAATTCTTGAGATCTTTATCTCTGTTATGAGTATACTTAGAGGTTGCAGGTATAATTTGATTTTATTGTGATGATATAAAAAAGAAACCAGAGGAGGAAAGGGGATTGCAGTGGAAGAAGAAGAAAATGGAGTTAAAAGGGATAAATTACATGCCATGAAGAGGCAAAAAAGACCTATTACAACTGAGGGAAAGAAGGGAGGGAGGATAAACATCTGTGAATCTTACACCCATCAGATTTGGCTCCAAGAGAGAATATTTAACTTAACATAGACATTTGTCTCACACTAAAGGGAAATAGGAGAAGAAAGGGGGAAAGAAAGAGGAAAACTAACAGAAGGGAGAACAGAAGTAAAATAAGAAAAGTATGAGAACAGGGGAAGAGCTGTAAAATAGGAAGCTGATTGCGGGAAGTTGTAGTCAGAAGCAAAATACTGGGGAGGAGGGAAAGGGTGAAAAGAAAGAAAAAAGTATCATTTGGGAAAACAAGATGGTGGGAAATGCAGAGTTACTCATTTTAGCTGTGAATGTGAATGGAATGAACTCTCCTATAAAATGGAAGTAGATAGCAGACTGGATTAAAAACCATAATTCTACAATATGTTGTTTACAAGAAACACATTTAAAGCAGAGTGATACATTCAAAGGAAAGGTAAAAGGACGGAGCAGAATCTATTATGCTTCAGCTGAAGTAAAAAACAAAAACAAAAACAAAAAAAAACACAAAGGTAGCAATCCTGATCTCAGATCAAACAAAAGCAAAAATAAATTTCATTAAAAGAGATAAGGAAGGAAACTACATTTTGCTAAAGGGAAACATAGAAAATGAAGTAATATCAATTCTAAACATATATGCACCAAGTGGTATAGCATCGAAATTTCTAGAGGGGAAAATAAGAAAGTTGAAAGAAGAATTAGACAGTAGAACTATACTAACAGGGTATCTCAACCTTGATCTCTCAGAACTACATAACCACAAGATAAATAAGAAAGAAGTTAAGGAGGTAAACAGAATTCTAGAAAAGTTAGGAATGATAGGCTTTTGTATAAAATTGAATGGAGACAAAAAGGAATATGTTTTTTTCTCAGCAGTACATGGAACCTATAGAAAAGTTACTATGTATTAAGGCATAAAAACTTCAAAATCAAATGCAGAAAGGCAGAAATAAAAAAATGTACTTTTTTCAGATAAAGATGCAATGAAAATTACATGCAATAAATGGCCAGAGGAAAATAAACCAAAAATTGGGCAGCTAGGTGGTGCAGTGGATAGAGCACCAGCCTTGAAGTCAGGAGGACCTGAGTTCAAATCTGGCCTCAGACACTTAATACTTCCTAGCTGTATGACCCTGGGCAAGTCATTTAACCCCAATTGGCTTAGCAAAATGAATGAATGAATAAATAAATAAACCAAAAATTAATTGGAAACTAATAAACTAATCCTAAAAAATTTTAGTGGGTGAAACAACAAATCATAGACTCAACTGATAATTTCATTCAAGAGAATGACTAATGAGACAAACTACCAAAATTCATGGAATGCAGCCAAATCAATTCTTAGGGGAAGTTTTATATTTCTAGATGCTTACTTGCACGAAATAGAGAAAAAGAAGACCAATGAATTGGGCACGCAACCAAAAAAGCTAGAAAAAGAACAAATTAAAAACCCTCAATTATATACCAAATTTGAAATTCTGAAAATAAAAGGGGAGATTAATAAAACTGAAAGTAAGAAAACAACTGATTTAATAAACAAAACTAAGAGTTGGTTTTATGAAAAAGCAACAAAATAGATAAACCTTTACTTAATTTTATTAGAAAAAGGAAAGAAGAAAATGAAATAGTTAATATCAAAAATGAAAAAGGAGAAATTTCCACCAAATTAAAAGGAAACTAGAGCAATAATTAGGAGTTATTTTGCCCAACTATATGTCAACAAATATGATAATCTAAGTGAAATGGAGGAATACTTACAAAAATATAGGTTGCCACTTTCCACGCAAATAAAGTCAGACCTAGTGAATTGGAAACACATCAAGTGCTCATGGGTAGGCCAAGCGAATATAATAAAAATGACAATACTACCCAAACTAATTTTCTTATTTAGTGCCATACCAATCAAACTCCCAAGAAATTATTTTACAGATCTAGGAAAAATAGTAGCAAAGTTCAAGAATTTCGAGGGAATTAATGAAAAAAAAGGCTGATGAAGGTGGTCTTGCTGTACCAGATCTAAAACTATATTATAAAGCAATGGTCATCAAAACCATTTGGTACTGGCTAAGAAATACAGTAGTTGATCAGTGGAATAGGATAGGATCACAGGACAAACTAGGCAATAACTATAGCAGTCTAGTGTTTGATAAACTCAAAGACCCACTTTTGGGATAAGTACTCACCATTCAACAAAAACTTCTGGGAAAATTGGAAACTAGTATGGAAGAAATTAGGATTTGACTCTTGACACTTACCACCACATACCAAGATAAGATCTAAATGGGTTCGTGATTTAGACATAAAGAGTGCTATTATAAGCAAATTAGAGAAACATAGGATAGTTTTCCTCTCAGACCTGTGGAGAAGGAAGGAATTTGTGTCCAAAGAAGAACTAGAATTCTTAATTGAACACCAGATAGATAATATTGATTATATTAAGTTAAAAAGTTTTTGTACAAACAAAACTAATACAGACAAGATTATGAGGGAAGCAACAAAATGGGAAATCATTTTACATTTAAGGGTTCTGATAAAGGCTTTATTTCTAAAATATATAGAGAATTGTCTCATATTTACATGAATTCAACCCACTCTTCAATTGATAAATGGTCAAAGGATATAAACAGACAGTTCTCAGATGATGAAATTAAAACTATTTCTAATCATATGAAAAGGTGCTCCAAATCACTATTGATCAGAGAAATGCAAATTACGACAACTCTGAGGTACCACTACACAACTGTCAGATTGGCTAAGACGATAGGAAAAGATAATGACGAATGTTGGAGGGGATGTGGGAAAATTGGGACAACTGATAAATTGTTGGTGGAACTGTGAACGGATCCAACCATTCTAGAGAGCAATTTGGAACTATACTCAAAAAAATTATCAAACTGTGCATACCATTTGACTCAGCAGTGTTTCTATTGGACCTATATTCCAAAGAGATCTTAAAGGAAGGAAAGGGACCCACATGTACAAAAATGTTTGTGGCAGCCCTTTTTGTAGTGGCTAGAAACTGGAATTGATGATGCCCATCAATTGGAGAATGGCTGAATAATTATGTATATGAATGTCATGGAATATTATTGTTCTATAAGAAACGACCAGCAGGATGATTTCAGAGAGGCCTGAAGAGACTTGCATGAACTGATGCTGAGTGAAATCAGAAACCAGGAGATCATTATACACAGCAACAATGATGGACATGACTCTCTTCAACAATGAGATGTTTCAAACCAGTTCCAATTGCTCAGTGATGAAAAAAGCTATATACACCCAGAGAGAGAGATCTGAGTGTGGACCACAAAATAACATTTTCATGTTGTCTATTGATGTTTTCTTGCATTATGTTTCTCTTCTCAGTTTTTTCTTGTAGATCTGATTTTTCTTGTACAGCAAGATAACTGTATATATATATATATATGTATACACATATTCAATTTGTCAAGTATTTTAACATAATTAGCATGTATTATACTTCCTGTCATCTAGGGGAAGGGATGAGGAATAGGAGGGAAAAATTTGTAACAGAAAGCTTTGCAAGGGTCAATGTTGAAAAATTATCCATGCATAAGTTTTGCAAATAAAAAGCTTTAATAAAAAAAATGAATGCTAAAAACTATCTTTATGTGTATTTGGAAAAATAAAATACTAATGAAAGGGGAAAAAAGAAAATAAGATTCTTGAAGGTAGGGACTGTGTAATTTTTATTTTTGCATAAGTATCATGTCTATCATTGATCAACACCATACCTTTTACATAGTAAGTATATGCATTATATATATATATATATATACATGTACACACATATGTATACATACATATGTGTGTATATGTATGTATCTTAATTAAACTTATTTGTAAGAGATCTAGGAGTGTGAGAGTAAGATAACTGCTTGCTTGATATTTAAAGTCAGGATAAAGAACAGATTTATAGAAACAGGAAGATGTGATACCTTAGTTCAATGGAAAAATTCAGAGGAATAGAAGAAGGGGAGGAAACATTTAAAAAAACAAAAAGTTAAATGAAGAATTAGAAGAATGAGAGAATAGCTAGTTTGACTAGACTAATAAACCATATGCTCAATAAAGGAGAGAATGATGTAAGATCAATTATAATATTTAGAAAAATGAACTTTGAAGAAACACTTAGAAAAATCTAAAAGTACTAAACAATGGCTTATTGTTATTAATAATAAAATTAATAATTTTATTACCACATGCATCCAATACTTGTGATGGAGATTATTTCTTATGTAATACATT
>JAJPUD010025085.1:0-10860 GCA_023553655.1 Myrmecobius fasciatus | reverse complement strand
AGGAGGTTACAGAGAATCCTGTCTGATCTCCGCCACCATGGCTCCACCCCCCTCTAACTCCCATATATTTCTTTACCCTTTTATATAGCTGGTGTACATTTCATCTACATTCTTTCTGATTTCTCTTGGAAGACATATCACTAAAGTCCAGATGTATCCTACATAACAAAATTAGGGTGAAAATAGCATTTACCATTGCTGAAAAAATTAACCTTAACATCCTTAGAGTTTTGGTATGATAAATTTTTCTCTTTTGTTGTGTTATGTACAATATAGTACCACAATTTACATTGCAGGCATTGAAAGAATGATTAATTTGAGATGAATTTGACATTAGAAAGAGAAGGGAATAAAGAACTGGAAAATAAAATAAAATCTCAACCCTGCTGCTATCTTGTCAATCTAATCTTACCAATACAAGGGTTTTAAATAAGTGTACTGTATTTTGCTAAACCTCAAAATTAGTTGCTCACAATACAAGTCAAATTGCTGTCTTTTTTTAAAATAATGAAGCAATACAAGTAATTTCATAATGAGTCTCATTGAATTAAAAGTTCCTTCTAAATCAAATGGGCACAATCAAAAAGAAGGAGGAAAAAAGTTTCTCTTTTTAAGTACTTAGGAATAAAACAATGAGTTTAGATTGGTTAGGTTTAGAAAATATTGATCTGGTCATTAGCAGTAACATAGTTTAGATTTTAATATCTGTTATGCTTGTTGCTTTTCCCAGTAAAGTGGCATAGGTTCCATTTTTTTTAACTGATAATTATGATGCATCAAATCCATTAATCTCAGTGATACCACATGTAGGTTGTCGTGGAATTAAAGCCATTTGGATATGCAAAACAAAGACAGAAAGTCTAAATCAGCAGGAACCAGAAGACTTTCAGCCATTTGTTACCCCCCCGCCCTCCCCAAAAAGGTGAATGTTTCTACCCTACTCTGTAAACTTTAGTGGCTTTCTGTTTCTTCTCATATTAAATAATTACATATTTAATACAACAAATAATTAATACAATTAAATAATTACAATTCATAATCTGTCTCTCACCTACCTTCCTGGGGTTGTTATTTATTACTCCTCTGAATGAACACTAGTCCAGCCAAGGAAAAAAAAGTATTTATTAAGTATGCCAAATAATATGCTTGTTCTACGTAACTGTGTATTATGTACTATATAAAGGACATTGTGCTTTAGAAATATGATCACATTTGATCCTCACAACAATCATGGGAGATTCCCATTTTACAGTTGAGGAAACTTAAAGCAGATAAAAGTTAAATGATTTGCCTAGTCACAGAGGTATTAAATGTCTGAGACTGGATTTGAACTCAGGTCTTCCTGACTGCAGACTCAGCACGCCAAGCTGACTTTCTTGCTGTTTCTCACACATGATACTTCTTCTCCCTTCACCATGCCTTTGCATAGGCTGTTGCTTGCAATGTTCCCTTTCATTCACTAAGCCTAGTTTCCTTCAAAGCTCAGCTGATAATATACCCAGCTTTCCTCGCTCTTCTCATCAGCTAGTGCTTCACTCCCCAAATTATCTTAAATTCCTTTTGAACATTCTAGAATATCAGTGCCTTGAGGAGCTGTTGTACCTGAGTTTTTTTTTTTAATAAAGCTTTTTATTTGCAAAACATATGAGTGACCTTTCAACATTGACCTTTGCAAAAAAAACTTTTTTTTCCCAAGCTTTTCCTTTCCCTCCTCCCACCCCTAGATGACAGGTAATCTAATACATGCTAGATAGGATAAATTATATGACAAGTACAATACATGTATACAGATCTATACAGTTATCTTACTGCACAAGAAACATCAGATCTAGAAAGAGAAGAAGAAAAAAAACAACCTAAGAAGGAAAACAGAATGCATGGAAATATTCACAGAAAGCGTTAAAATGCTGTGTTGTGGTTCACTCTCAGTTCCCACAGGCCTCTCTCTGGATGTATATGACTATCTTCATCGCAGCACAACTGGTTTGAATCACATCATTGTTGAAGAGAACCATGTCCATCAAAATTGGTCATCGTATAGTCTTGTTGCTGTGTATAATGTTCTCTTGGTTCTGCTGATTTCACTCAGCATCAGTTCATGCAAGTCTCTCCAATCCTCTCTGAAATCCCCCTGTTGGTCATTTCTTACAGAGCAATAATATTCCATAACATTCATATACCATAATTTATTCAGCCATTCTCCAATTGATGGGCATCTTTTCAATTTCCAGTTTTTTGCCACTACAAAAAGGGCTGCCACAAACATTTTTGCACATGTGGGTCCTTTTCCCTCCTTAAAAATCTCTTTGGGATATAGGCCCAGTAGAAACACTGCTGGGTCAAAGGGTATGCACTGTTTGATAACTCTTTGAGCATAGCTCCAAATTGCTCTCCAGAATGGTTGGATCCGTTCACAGTTCCACCAACAATGTATCAGTGTCCCAGTTTTCCCACATCCCCTCCAACAGCTATCATTATCATTTCCTGTCATTTTAGCCAATCTGACAGGTGTGTAGTGGTATCTCAGAGTTGTCTTAATTTGCAGTACCTGAGTTTTTGTATCCCTAGAGCTTTACATACTGCCAGGCTCAGAGTATTTACTTAATAAATTCATATTTTTTAGTTAACCGGTTAATAGTAATTAAACTATTACTGTAGTATTGCATGTCAGGGCAGTTGTTTTGGGAAGCCCTTTTAGATTATGGAATGATTCTTTTATTTGGTTAATTTTTAAAGTTTTTAATGTATTTTTGAGAAATCACTTTTCTAACTAATTTAACTCAGTATACTCAATTCTTAAAAGTTTAAGGGAAACAGATGTCACCAGTGCACATAATTCTGATTTGATAACAGGACAGTCTTTTAATGTATCAGATTCACAGGGTTCCTCAATTTATTCAAGGTAAGGAAAATATCATCCCATCATACATTGCTAATTGTTGAATATTCCCAGAACTCTCAGAACAGAACTGTGGTTACCTGTGCATTTCTGTATACTTAGAATTATAATCAGAACATAAAATCCCTCCCCCAAAATGACATATGTATAACTGTTCAAGATTTTAAACCTGTATTTTAAAATATATTTTTAAGAAATAAGTTAATATGGAGGTTCTTTTATAATCTTATGAAATTATCATGGCAAACAACTGAGTTCATTCTGCATGAAAAACTGCTAATGTACACCTCTCTGGGAAGTAAAACTGAACACAATAGAGTTGGATTAAGAATTGGAAAAAAAAAATTGTCCCTATGCTGTGCACTTTGTACCAAAGACTAAATGTTAAATTCAAGACATGTTACTATGGAAAGTTGTAAATATAATGTATAATTACTGAGTCACACAAGTGGGCTATTTATCTGTAAATGCTTCATGTTTGAGGTTTGTTTTTTTTTTCAAACTTTAAATCAAACTGTTCATTAAAGCATTATAAAAACTTCTATGTAACTATTTTAATATTCACATTAAAAGATCATAAAGTTATATATTACAAATATTAGTATAATAAAAGTATTTAACTACCAGCTCAATCTTGTTTTTAAATGTCAATGAAATGATATTTAGTGGAAAATATATAATTAGGCTACGGAGAGGTCATCAGAAGCTAGATATTTACAATAGCAGAAATGGTCTAGTGAATCCTAGTCCTAAATTGGGTCTTAATATTTCTTAGCTTAATATTTCTGCATTGTACTTCTCAGTATAATCAGGAAACTTTAAAAAATCTTCCAGGTTGCTTTTGGTGGCACAGTAAATAGAACATTGGGTACCAAGTCAAAAAGGCCTGAATACAAATCCTGCCTCTGAAAATTACTAGCTATGTGACTCTGGGCTAGTTATTTAAATCCTTTTTTTGCCTCAGTTTGCTTGTCTTTAAAATAGGGATAATAATAGGTTCTACCTCCCAGTTGTTGAAAGGATCAAATGAAAAAATATTTGTTAGTAGGAGCTTAACAAATGCTTTTTTCTTCCTTCCTACTTTCTACCTGTTTGTAAACACCATATTTGGAAAATTTTTTCTAAGAATTTGGAATTTAGTTGTGAAATCTCTTAATCCAACACAGACACCAAGGATTATAAAAAGATCAAAAAGGTTAACATAGTAGCATTTTCCAGTAAGTGACTTCCTAAAAGTTTATGTGTGCCTAAGATGAAAAGACATATATTGCTTCATCTGAAAGAGAATACAACAGTTCCCAGATAATCTTTAATGTATTGTGTGTGATAAGACATTTAATACAATAGTAAGTAACCAGTCAAATGGTATGGTAGGCAAAATTGAAGTGTTTACTTTCTTCCCACATGCTGCCATCCTATTATTTGCTCTATACCCTTTGCAATAAACATGACATTTGATTTTGTTAATTAATACATGTTTCTAGAGCTTCCTTTCCTATAAATACTCATGCTAAATAGACTGAACAATATCCTGCTGGGTATAAATCATTGGTGTTGTGCTTAATGAAAGAATATTTCTCCAAAGAATGGAGAAAACAAGAGGAGGTAAAGTCCTGTAGGTAGATCTGTGTTCTATAAAGAATATAGAGAAAGCCTGATTGTTAATTTTTTCCTTAAAAAAAAAATTTAAACAAAAAACCCCAGGTCTACCAAAAACCATAAACTGGACTTCCGCTGACTATAATGTATTAAACCATACATAACTCCATATTTTATGGAGATCATTTTCGCTGTGATAAAGTTATGAAATTTGAGCTGCACTTAAGTCTGAGTTCTGTTTAATATCTTTGTCATTCAGTTTCAAAATAGGGAAAGGAGAGCTTAATATTTCTGAATTCTATTTCTTGGTGTAATCTGGTACTTTGAAAACCTTCCAGATTGCTGTTGGTGGCACAGTAAATAAAGTATTGAATCCCAAGTAAGAATGACCTGAATGCAAATCCTGCCTTGAAACTTATTGTCTGTTTTAGGATCCCCATTTTAGGAAATTTAATTCTTAAAATAATTTAAATAAATTTCATCATTTCCTCAGGCAGCTGATATCTTGATCAGATTTTTGTTGAATTTTTTTCCTTCATTGCTTGTAAAAGGTAAAAAAATTGAAAGTTAAAGCAGGTACATAGTGATATAGAAATCATTCATGTATTATGTTACTGTTCTAGATCCATTATAAATCCTAAGTATTATAACCAACCTGTTTTTAACTTGTCAGACTTTTAAAGATCTTATTTCATGTAATCTAACCCTAGAAGTCATAACAGATGAATGTGAGGCAAAACAGAGAGGATCTTTTTTGGTTTGGCAGAAAATCATTTGGAAAGTACTATTTATGACTAGTTCCTTATCACTCAAGGAATCTGAAATTGAAGTTCTATCATTATAAGAGGATTATGGCCTGAGTGGTTCATCTACATTCTAATCTAGGCAATTATATTTTCTCTTTCTAACCCACTACCCATAGTTATATTAGCCAGTTAGCATTTATCTAACATTTTGAGATTTGCAAAACACTTTACAAACATTATCTCATTTTATCCTCCTAACAACTTTGAGGCATTAAGTGGCATGCTCAGGATTATAGAACTAGGAAGTGTCTGCAGTCAGATTTGTATTTGGGTTTTCCTGACTTCCAGTCCAGTGTTTTGTCCACTATACTGTCCAGCTATCTTGAGACTTTTAGGACTTTTCTTCTTTTCTTTCTTAATGTGTGCCAATTTATGCTCCTGTACAGTCTGAAATAATTCCTTCTGTTTTCCATGTATTTTTGAAAAGAAGTCCTTTCAAAAAACTATATCCAATCTCATTAAACACACACACACACACACACACACACACGTATTGTTTCTTTTGAAAGAGTAGCTCCCATCAGTATATGTGTATTTAAACACAAAAAATAAAAAATAAAAAAACTTTGATTTGTTCTACCCTTTAAAAATCCAAAGATGATACCTCAATCCAAACTACATCTTTACTTTTAAGAAAAACATTGATGTGATTGGATGATTTAATTTTTAGAAAGAAATAGTTATTAATTCTACTTCCCTATGTACTTCATATGAATTATTCTTACAATCTAAACAGTACTATTTTACAAATAAATTGCCTATCACCTAACCTTAGTTACTGTAAATTTTTAATTATTTCTTTTTTAAAAAAAATTTTTAAATTTTATATGCTTGAAAAGTAATATTAGTCATAGTAGAGACATTATTCATATAGATTGAAGATGAACAAAAAGGATGGAACGATGGTTCATCTCTCTCTGTCTCAGTCTAATCTAAGAAGACTTATTTTCTCCTTGTTTAGATGTATCACAACCTAGCTGTCTTAAAGTTTTCTTCAGTCTCTCAATTGTCTGCATTTGGTCTCATTGTGGTTTGGTTGACAGTGGCTGGAATCCTTCAGAAAATTTGGTCGTTCCACAGTGCTGACTATTCAAGGGAATCATTATTCTCCCAAAGCCTTTCCAGCTAAACATAGGACAATGAACACCAAAGTGTTTATTATTTGAAGGGCCCTTTCAAACATTTTGGGGGATGGTGTACAGGCACTTTTGCCTTGGCTGCACTACAAGGCAATACTGGAATTTAATTTTTTTCCTCATTGTCAAGAAGTACATTCCTATGATTATAACAAATGTGCTAGAAGCATTATGGAGTATATGGAAGAATTCCCACCAACACTTGCAAAAGTTTGATTGTTTGGGGTCTTGGCTTATGGAACCAGCATATTGGTATATCATCCAAAGTACAAGTAGGCTTTGCATAGTCCAGGCCCTCAAACTGAACAGAATTTTTGCTATCTGCCAAAAGGAGAAATAGAGGAAATTAATTCAATTTATATTTCCTAGAATGACCATTTGTAATTCTAAAATTTCTGCAGCTAGTTAGACATTTTCATAAGTAACCTTATAAAGTTTGTATAGTGACCATACAAAGCCCACTCTGTCTTTCTGTCAAGGAAATAAAGAAATTTCTCTCTGAGTTTAGCAATAGATTTTAATTCTTTGTAAACTACATAAACTTTTAGGAATTTAAATACAATATGAATTTTCTACAAACTGCCAGAGTTTTTGAGCTAATATATTATCCAATATGGGCTGAAAAAATTTTCCAGGATTGAATCTTTAATATCCTTATTATACTAGTAACCAATTTTAATTCTTCATTATAATGATAATAAATCCAAAATGATTCTTTATCCCTGAAAAGGCAGGCACCCTGAAGGAAATGCCTATTTAGGAATTCCTTTAATTCATCTTTGTATCCCCCATTGTACTCAAACATGAAACCTTACCATATAGTAAGTACTTAGTAAGTATTAAATAAAATAAACAGGTATAATTGTGTACACGTTTTCTACTTCTTTGCATTTTTTAATTCAAAAACAAAAATTGAAAAGGTGTTTGCCTTAGAACTCAAAAAGATGGTATCTTTCTCAAATCCAGGAAGTTGTGACTAATTAAAATACACCCATATGATCTTTCCTCTTTAAAAAATTAAAATTGTCACCTTCTTTAAAAGCCACCATATACAACTGCTCCATTATTTTATGTGTATGTACTCTCCTCACTATTATGAGGTTTCTGAATTTGGTAAAAATTTAGAACTTGCTCTATTTTTTTTTTTTTTAGTATCCTGAGTTTTTAGAATGTGCATATGTAACATTACTATTTTCTATTGCAGTTCTGTGAATTGCTTACCCTTCTGGTGTGACTAGGGAGTAGTATTAAATGACTTAGTTTCCAGAATACAGAATGGTAGAATGGGACTAGGCCATAGACATCCTCTAGTTATCCCCACCAAAATAAATAAATAAATAAGTGAAGACTGAATGTTTATTTTGTTTAAAAAAAAGGGGGGAGTGCAGATAGGGGTTTTTTAAGATAATAAATAAAGGGACCAAAAAGGGTCTTTGGCTTCTTGGCACTCGAATGCAGTTTTTAAAGGGTCTAATAAAGGTGCTATTGTGGATTGGCAGCCGTACTAGGAAGCAACAGGAAATAATGTGCTGAATACAGCCCTAAGAAGCAGTGTTCTCATCATCCCAATCCTTGCAGTCTGGGTAGTGTTATCTGTAGAATGAAGGAACTAGAGAAAATTTCCTAGAACAGGGATATCTTTGTACATGGAACCTGAGAAACTAAATCTCAGTGGATGCAGCTGTGCTTCAAATGCTGAATCTGTACATACATTGTGTAGAATGAAAAAGCACCAAAAAAAAAAAAAAATGAGAGAAGGAAGGAAGAGGAGGTAAATAAAGGAGTTTAGAGGCAAGAAAAGGCCCAGAGTCCCTACTTTAATAAAATAATTTCCTTTAACTTCTCAGTTTTTATACATATAGAATCATTTGCTGTTTTTTAGTTACTAGTATAATAAGGATATTAGAGATTCAACCTTGGAAGATTTTTTTAGCCCATGATGGATAATATATTAGCTCAAAAAATACTATAGTATTTTACAAAAAAAAATTTCATATTGTAAATAAAATTCCTAAAAGTTTATGTAGTTTACATTTTAATATAAGAAGAATTTAGTAGTTATTATCTTATATGTCTGATCTTTCATTTTTGAGACGTGGGTGGCCTTTCTATTCTATTTAAGTTTGCACAATTCCAAGTGTGCCTTTCTAAATTAGTATAATCATAATCAAAAGGTTTTAAAGCCCTTTTGATAACTGTTAGTCTTACATATAACTTCCTTAAAAACTATATTTAGCACTCTTTAAAAAGCATCATTTGCACACTACTGTATAGGGAATTATTTTTTAGATTTTGTTTCCAGAGACCTATTTTGTTGGAAAATATTAACTTGCTTGTGTCTACCAGATTAGTGATATTCTCCTCACCATTAAAGGTCCTAACTTTCAGAAATTAGTTATCCAAAATGAAGCTCATAAAAAGGATTGTCTTTTTGTTTTTCAGAAGTCCATAGAAAACTTAGACAGAAAAAAGAGCAATCCAACAATCAAAAATAAATCAAAAACAACAAAAAAAAAAAAAACAGCCTTATCCATGAAGTCCTGAATTAGCTTCCTTTAAAAAAAATATTTTATACCTCTCCTAATATCTCTTTATGCCACCCCTTTTTTTCAGAAGTTCATCCATTTCTGCATGGGTGACTCATTTTTTTTAAATGGCTTCACTTTTCTTCTTCCTTTTTATCACTATTATAAGCATTGTTACCATCATAATTATCATCGATGAGCATCTTTTTAAATTGATTTACAAATGCTTTTTTTTAACTGCAGTTACTATGTAGATAATTTTAGAATATTTAATACTTTTACTTCACACTGTGGCTCAAAGCTTCTAATTTCTAACTTCTATTATTTTCCTACTTTCCTGCTGTACTCCATGCCTAGATTTTTAGGTTCTTCAGTTTTCTGTATCAAACTAGTTTTAATAAGCCACTTTTCTTTCATCATAGCCTTATTCAGCCTATGCATTCTATTCTGATATCTCTCTGATATTCTCTTCCAAATCTTGGTTGTTCACATCTGGACTATTTCCTGATCCCTCACTATGCTTAAAGACATTTCTCAATGTAGTCATTCACCATCTCAGACAAGAATTCTAAACTGGGAATAGTTATGATCCTTCGTTCATCGTTCACTTCTGACCAAGCAGTTGCCTAGTTTCTTACTAGTCACATCTAGACATAGATCACCTGCATTTCTTCTTTAGCCCTTTCCCCCAGAAAGTTCCCATTCTCTCCAGAATACAGGGAAAGAACCCAGTCTCTCTTATACCAGTCTTACAGAGGTTGATCTGGGAAAAATTGGAAGTTATACAAAAAGATCATTAGATAAAGAGACCCCAGAAATGTGAGTGATCGTTACACCATTTTCTGTTGTGATTGCCCCGGCTTTGGAATTACAGTTTTTGTTTTTACTTTTGTCTCCATAATCCATAAAAGAAGCCTACCATATCACCAACATCAAAAGAGACTTCATGGCTGGTAACTATAAACCTCAGGATCATAGTTTCCAGGAGGGGCAGCAACTGATGAGAGTACACCTCCAGCTGTACTACCTGCCGAACTATCCCAATGTTAGTGCAAACCTCTTCTTTCTTGTTCTATTCCCAGTTATGGCCTGATACACTAACTTTAATTTCACAGTAGGAATAAATCATAATTCTATACATGTAAAATTTCCATTGAATATTTTTATCAACCTTGTACATGTGATTTTACAGGATTGTTAATTCCCCGAGAGCTTAGATTACATGATCTTTTCTCTAGGGTAATCTGGTAACCTTACCAATATGAATACTTCCTCCAACAGAACAGAATCATAATCCATCCATATCCTTTCAATGTGTATAATTCAGGACTCTGCATTTCTATAAACACTACATAAATGAATCACATGATTTTAGACAGGTAGATGGCACCGTCCTAGATTCAGTAGAACTCCAAATCTGACGTTGGGCACTTACTTGCTATGTGACTTTGGGTAAGTCACTTAATCCTGTTTGCATTGATTTCCTCCTCTGTACAATGACCTAGAGGAGCAAATGGCAAGCCATTCCATTATTTTTACTTAAAAAAAAAACCCACAAAGATTTGGACACAACTAAAATGACAGAACAGGGATTAGCACTAACTAGTCCAGAGTTGTCAGACTCATGTCTGGAACCAAATTAAGATATAATTGGGAAATATTTGACAAAATGAATAAAAAATAATACAATATAGATTAACACAGATAATGTTAATTTGTGATTTTTATAAGTCAATATACTGTCCAGGTATCCCTTTCTACTTGATGTTGACACCACTAATCTAGTACAGACCTCTCATTTTACAGATGAAAAAACTGACCCCCCCAGAAAGGTTAAACGGTTTGCTCAAGGTTACAAAAGGAGTAAATGGCAGTGAACTCAAACCCAGCTCCTC
>JAJPUD010025084.1:0-17973 GCA_023553655.1 Myrmecobius fasciatus | reverse complement strand
CATTTTTATATATTACCAACAAAGTTTAGCAGCAAGAGATACAAAAAGAAATTCCATTCAAAGTAATGGATGATTGCATAAAATATTTGGGAATCTATCTACCAAGAAAAAGTCAGACAGTAAAGGAACTAAACTACAGAACACTTTCCACACAAATAAAATCAAACCTAGTAAATTGGAAAAAACATTAAGAGTTCATAGGTAGGCCAAGCTAATATAATAAAAATGACAATACTACCCAAACTAATTTACTTATTTAGTGCCATATCAATCAAACTCACAAGAAATTATTTTACAGATCTAGAAAAAATAGTAGCAAAGTTCATTTGGAAGAACAAAAAGTCAAGAATTTCAAGGCAATTAATGAAAAAAAAAGGCAGATGAAGGTGGCCTTGATTTACCACATCTAACTATATTATAAAGCAGTGGTCATCAAAACCATTTGGTACTGGCTGAGAAATAGAGCAGTCAATCAGTGGCATAGGACAGGATATCAGGAAAATGTAGGCAATAACTATAGCAATTTAGTGTTTGATAAACCTAAAGACCCCAGCTTTTGGGATAAATATTCACTATTCAGCAAAAAGTGCTGGGAAAATTGGAGACTAGTTTGGAAGAAATTAGGGCTTCCCCACACCTAACACTGCATAACAAATAAGATCTAAAGTGATATTGTAATCAAATTAGAGGAACATAGGATAGTTTACCTCTCAGACCGGTTGAGATGGAATAAATTTATGTCCAAAGAAGATGTGGAACTCTTAATTGAACACCAGATAGATAATTTTGATTATATTAAGTTAAAAATTTTCTGTACAAACAAAACTAATGCAGAGAAGAATAGGAGGGAAGCATCAAATTGAGAAATCATCTTTACATTTAAAGGTTCTGATAAAGGTCTCATCCATAAGATATATAGAGAATTGTCTCATATTTATAAGAATTGAAGCCATTCTCCAATAGATAGTTGGTCAAAGGATATGAACAATTTTCAGATAATGAAATTAAAACTATATTCATATGAAAAGGTGCTCCAAATCACTATTGATCAGAGAAATGCAAATTAAGAGAACTCTGAGGTACCACTACACACCTCTCAGATTAGCTAAAATGACAGGAAAGGATAATGACAAGTATTGGAGGGGATGTGAGAAGACGGGGACACTGATGCATTGTTGGTGGAACTGTGACTAGATCCAGCCATTCTGGAGAGCAATTTGGAGCTATGCTCAAAAAGTTATCAAACTGTACATACCCTTTGACCCAGCAGTGTTTCTATTGGGCTTATATCCCAAAGAAATCATAAAGTAAGGAAAGGGCCCCACATGTGCAAGAATGTTTGTCGCAGCTCTTTTTGTAGTGGCTAGAAACTGTAAACTGAATGGATACCCATCAATTGGAGAGTGGCTGAATAAATTATGGTTTATGAATGTTATGGAATATTATTGCTCTGTAAGAAAAGACCAGCAGGATGATTTAAGAGAAGCCTGGAGAGACTTGCATGAATTGATGCTGAGTGAAGTGAGCAGAACCAGGAGATCATTATTCACAGCAACAACAATACTATATGATGATCAATTCTGATGGACATGACTGTCTTCAACAATGAAATGCTTTAAACCAGTTCCAATTGTTCAGTGAAGAAAGCCATATACACCCAGAGAGAGGGATGTGAAATGTTGACCACAACATATCATTTTCATGCTCTCTATTGATGTTTGCTTGCATTGTATTTCTTTTATCCGATTATTCTTTCTTGTAGATACGATATCTCCTGCACCAAAATGATGTGTGGAAGTAAGTATACATATATTCGATTTGTCTAAATCATGAACCCATTTAGAATTTATCATTATAAGTGGTGTGAAGTGTGGGTCAAACCCTAATTTCTTCTGTACTAGTTTCCAATTTTCCCAGCAGTTTTTGTGATATAGTGAGCTCTTATCCCAAAATCTGGGGTCGCTGGGTTTGTCAAATACTAGATTACTATAGTCATTGCCGATTTTGTCCTGTGTTCCTATCCTATCCTAGTGACGATTAAGGAATATTAGCAACAAGATTACAGAAAATCATCTTCTGGATCATACACCAATACCAAGGTTAAGTGTTGAGGTCTGTTTTTTTTTGTTTTTGTTTTGTTTGGCTTGGTTTTGTTTTGTTTTGTTTTGTTTTGTTTTGTTTGTTTGTTTGTTTGTTTTTCTGAAGCAATTGGAATTACGTGACTTGTCCAGAATCACATAGCTAGGAAGTATTATCTGAGATCAAATTTGATCTCTGGTCCTCCTGATTTAAGGGCTGGTGCTCTATCCACTGAGCCTTTAGCTGCTCCCAAGGTTTGCTTTTAATGCAAAGGAGTGAAAGCTGCTTTATTTTGCTCTGGAGCAGTTCAGCTGATTGACTTTCAGTACTGGGTAATTGTAGCCAGGTTCCTTGACTCAGGGGTTTATGATATGCCCTTTGTAGCAAATCTTCAAAACTACCTGAGTGCAACCAGGACAGAGTGGCCCAAGAGAGTCGCAGATTTCCCAGTGTAAGATGCATAGCACTCTGGGTCCCCACTCCAACTGCTTGCCCTGGACTCCCTTTGCTATAGATTGCACTCAGCATACTGTCCTCTTGGCCATTTGAAACAGACTTGTTCTGAAGTTCTTCCAAGGTATCTTCTGCAGATGTGTTGTACTCCAAATATCTCTGGATTCTTTCACTTAAAACCATTTTAGAGGCACAATCTACTGTTCTTTTGTGAAGTCAGAGGAATTCACAGAAAGTCATGGCTGCTCTCCACTATTGTGGCTTTGCCTTCCTATATACAGTTATTTAAAATGGAATTTCTTTTTGTATCTCTTGCTGCTGGAACTTTCTAGTAATATATAAATTGCTGATGAGCTATGTAGATTTATTTTGTATCTTGCAACATTGCTAAAGTTGTGAATTATTTCTGGCAGTTTTTTAGTTGATTCTCTAGGGTTCACTAAGTATAACATCATTTCATCTTCAGAGGGACAATTTGATTTCCTCATTACCTACTCTAACAGCATTAATTTCCTTTTTTTCTCTCATTGTCAAAGCTAACATTTCTGATATAATATTGAATAGTAATGAGTAGGAGTGTTTCACCCCTGATTTTTTAAGCTTTTTATCTTTTTATGCTTTTCTAATTTTTGTATTTGGAGATCAAATTTTACATTCACCTCTGGTCTTTTCATAAGATATAAATGAATTTCACATTTGTCAATGAATCTCCATCTTCTTCCCTGAAATATATAGCTCAATTTTGCTGGATAGTTGATTCTTGGATGCAATCCAAGTTCCTTTGCTTTTGGAATATCAGACTCCAGGCCCTTCCATCCTTTAAAATGGAAGCCATTACGTCCTGGATAATCCTGATTGTGGTTCCTCGATATTTGGTTGTTTTTTTTTTTTCTTTCTTTCTGGTTGCTTGCAATATTTTTCATTCATTCAATAATTCTGAAATTTAGCTACAATATTCCTTGGAGTTTTCATATTGGGATCTCTTTCAGGAATTAATCAATGATTTATTTTAATGGCTATTTTGCCTTCTGCTTCTAGTACATTAGGGCAGTTTTCTGGGAAGATTTCCTGAAAGATGTTGTGTAGGCTCTTTTTTTCATCATGGTTTTCGGGAAGTCCAATAATTCTTTGACTGTCTCTCTTAGATCTATTTTCCAGGTGTGTTTTTTTTTTCTAATGAGGTATTTTACATTTCTTCGATTTTTTTTTAATTTTGGGGGGGTTTGTTGGACTGATTCTTGATGTTTCATTGGATCATTCACTTCCATTTGTTCAATTCTAATTTTTACTACATTATTTTCTTCAGCTATCTTTTTTAGCTCCTTTTGCATTTGGCCAATGGAATTTTTAAATGAGATAATTTCTTCCTTGTTTCTTTTTTCTGTTTCACAAATTGTGTTTTACAAGGAGTTGTTTTCTTTTTTCTATTTTGTCATATCTATTATGTAAGGAGGTATATGCTTTTTTCCATTTCACTATATCAGTTTTGTAATGAGTTTTCTTCAGATAATTTCTGTATTTTCTTTTCCAAATTCTCTTTCAATTTTCTCATTTTTCCCAATTTTCTTCTAATTCTATTTTAAGATTTTTTTTTGAATCTTTGTGAGATTGGTAAAAACTCATATCACCCTTTGGGGCTTTATGTGAAGATGATTTATTTTTATTGTCCTCAGGGTTTGAAGTCTGTTTTCTTTTCCATAACAACTATGGTAAGAGTTCTTTTTGCTTTTTTGATCATTTTTAAAGTTGAGGTCTCTTCTTATGGCAAAGGGGATATTGGCCCTAGCTTCCTCTACAAGCAACAGTGGCTGTGTTGGGTCAGTGCTTTTGACTTGTGATGCTCGGTAAGTTTGGTCAAGTCCTGCATTTTTCTGGGATTCAGTGGCTCATTTGCCTTTAGTATTTATGTTGGATGTTTCTAATCTGCTAATCAGCTAATCTGTTGATCCACTGGCTTGTAACCAGGACAGAATAGTCTCATGGATGAGTCTCCTGGTAGATTCCTCGGGGTGTGGACACTACATCACCCTGGGTCTCTGTATTGAGCCTGTGCTGGGCCACCTTCCCCTTTGCTGATTGAAACAGACATTTTCTGAAATTCTTCCAAAATGTCTTCTGCTGGAAATTTGTCACACTCCAAATATTGGTGGGTTTTGTCACTTCAAAATTATTTCAGAGGCTTGATTTGATGTTGATCTGAGAGACATCAGGAATATTGAATTGCTTCTCTTTTCAAGGAGGGATGGGGGATGGAGGAACTAAGAAAATTCAGATCTCAATATTTTAAAATAAAATATTAAAATTGTTTTTACATGCAAATGTGGAAAAAATAAAATACTAAATAAAATTTAAAGATAATAACCTTCCTTACTGCAACAAATAATGCCCTATGTGAATTATCTATCACATCAGCTACTTTAAATATGAAGTTAAACTTTCAAAGATTAGATGATTTAGCTTGTATTAGAGGCTCATCATTAATCATATGGAAATAAAGAGGGAAACTGAAATATGTTTCATCTTCAGGAAACACCGGATTATATACTTAATGTGATTTATTAATATCATGATTCCTAAACACTGATGTTTCCCTTATAAGCTTGGTACTGTTTTCAAACTCCAGAATTCAAAGAAAAGATCAATATCTGTTTTGATGTGTATAAGAAAATACTTGGATTTTTTTATTACTGAATTATTTATGTCCAAAATATATTAGTTACTTTCTCTTTTTTTTTACTTTCACAAAATAATAACACTCATCAAGCAACAATGTTCCATTGTGAAAATGTGATAAATACTTTTTCTATCCTAAATAATTATGAAATGGGATGTTAATCAACAGTTTGATAGATGAAGTGTTATGAAACTATATGCACAAGGATTTCTGATTTTCTAAAGATGCGGTAAAGCTCATTTAGCTTTAAAATTATCTCAAAGTTAATATTAATTGATTTTAAAGATTCTGAATGTATTTTGGTATTGAGTCCTATGTTAGAATCATCATTAATAATATAAACTATTTCCATGCCAGTTATGGAAGGCAGTCTTAGAAAAAAGATAATATTTTAATAGAATTCTACAAAAGATTATAGTATAGAAATCATGATTTTTTTCATTGATATGAATAAAAATATACTAAGACAGTAGTGAATTGGTAATATTTGAAAATGTTAAGCCAGAGTATCTCCATTGATAGATTTACCTGTACAGTATGAAAGAAAGGAACAAGGCACACCAGATTTTAAGATATTGTTAAAATGAAAATTTTTTAGCTTAATTCAATGAAAATAGATTCCCTTATATGAGAATCTTTTGAAGGAAGTACGGATATTTTGATAAGGAAGAAAAGTCTTGCTGCTGGGGAGAAAATAGAATCAGAGATTTAGAATTTGAAAGGAATACAGAAGTTATCCAGTCTACTCCACCACATCCCCGATTTTTCTGATGTGGATGCATAGAAGTGAAGTAACTTGCTTAAATTTACTCTGCAGTAAGTGACAGAATCAGGATCAAAATTCAACCCTTTAGTATTTTTTTCACTGTATCTGCTGCCTCTCAAGATATTTACATTCTTATTTTGAAGGTCTGTGATGTGCAATATTTAAATTTGCTCATTTGCTCCAGATGGCAGGACTAAGAGCAATGGGTTGAAGTGGTCAAAAGCTTACTTTCCTGTAAGAAGGACAAATTCCTCACAATTAGAGTTGTGTACAATCAAGGTGAACAGTTAAAGGAGATCACGGGCACCCCTTCCCTGGAAGAAAAGAAGGAAGGAAGGAAGAAAAGAAGAAAAGAAAAAAGAATAGTAAGGAGGGGGAAAAGGAAGGAGGGATGAAAAGAGAGAAGAAAGGAAGGAAGGAGGAAGTAAAGAGAAGGGAAGGGAGGTAAATGAGAGAGGGAATAAGGCAAAAAGCAAGCACCTTCTATGTGCTAAGGGCTATATAAAAACTTCATAAATATTACATTACTTGATCCTTGCAGAATGTAGGAAGATTAGTGCTATTATTATCTATACTTTATAAATGAAGAAACTGAGGGAGACAAAGGTTAAATGATTTTTCCAGAGTTATACAAGTATCTCAAGAAAAATTTGAAGCTTAATTTTCCATAATCCAAGCTAAGATATCTATCCAGTTTGAGACTTAGATGCCTCTAGAAACATCAAAGAAAAGCATGTTTTGCCATTTGGTGATTGTATTGCACAGCAGATTTGTGTTCAGCCAAGGATTTGCATAAATGATTATTAAGTATACTTCCAATTTTGAGATTTTGCCATGTGTGAGTGATGCATGTGGACTGAAAAGCAGTTAGAGACATTGTCATTTATTCAAATGATGTGTTTGACAATACGGAAAATCTTTGGGTATTAGATAAATTCTAAAGTTAGCAGATAAAATTATACTTTGGGGACTTAGGGAGTTAAAAAAACTATAAGCAGTTATATCTGCAATTTTACCAAATATACACTAACTAGTACTGACATTATTCCTCTTTCTATATGGTCCCCATAATGCTCTTCAACTATGTTTGGACAGAAAAAATTGATAGCAGACATACACCCATTCTGAGTAATACATTTGTATGAAAAGCCCTAAATTCATTCCTAGGATCTTTGTTCTTTCCTGTCCATTGCTATCAGTTTAATTACTCTGCAAAACATGATATTCCCAGGATTTTGTGAACTTTTTTCTGGGACATTAATTAGTATTGGAGCTGTTTATCTATTCACTAGAAACAAATTTTGAACTCTTTTATACCTTCCACAACATCCGATGGAAAACTTGGCAACATTTTGGTGTAGCAAGGATCCCTAATCAGAAGGCCATGTAACTGACAATTTAGATTAAGTTTACAACCTCATCTCTCAATTTTCTATAATCACTTGATTGTGAATTTAATAAGTACTTATTGATTGATTGAAATTCTGTTTAATTAGCCATACTTATTCTCACATATGTATTAAACTTTGGTTGATGTCTGTTGGAAATTTTCACCCATTTTATAGTCAGACTTAATAGTATTTGAAGTCACTTTTAGGTTTGCTAAAACAACTTCTGACTCCCTCTCTGTAATTAATATTCTACAAAAATTAATTGACTTGGTCACAAATGTTTGGGCTATAAGAGCAATGAACAAATAGGTGAAGATTACTAGTAAATATATTTTTAAAAGATTTGAGTAGATGGGATTTCTGGGGTTATTTAAACAGTTGTCCTTTGCTAAGAAAGAGATTATGGAATGTAGGGAATATCTCAGTTGTTTTAGTTGTGAGAAATGCAATGATGGAGACATCATTTACTCTTTTCCATTTGGAAATATTTCAGGCAGTGTGTAGTATACAGATGTATTCAACTTACCTGGGATAAGATCATGATGAAATCCTGTTGTCAAGATCTGAAATTATCTGAGCAGGTGAGTATTTTAGAGTTGATTTTACCTTGCACAATAAGTTTCTAGAGATCACAAAGTCCAGGAAAGCAGCCAGGTATGAAATAATGAGGTGAATTTGGGAAATAAATATAGCAGGAAAAAGTTTAAAGAGCTTTGGACTTGAAGTTAAGAGAATGCTGAGTTAAATTTTGATTCTTGTTGGATATCTATGTCAAAACTCCTTAACCTACATGAGCCTATTTTCTCATTTGTAAAATAAGGAAATCAATACTTGAACAACCTAACTTGTAGGGCTGCTGTGAATAAAACACTATACACTGTAGCAAAGTATTTGTGTATAAATCCATGCCATTAACCACCACCATTAATCCTTATCATGTAAGTTGTGTTTTGTCCCTTAAAGTATATAATAATCACAAATTATAAGGACTAAAAATTTGGGCAAACTACTTAAGTTCATCTGAAAAATGTGGGCCCTGGATTAGTTGGCTTCTGAAATTCCTTTCCCATTCTAAATTTCTGTAGTGAAAAGATCTTATGTATGAATAGAATAGTCGAGCTTGCTAATTCATCTGTGCACCCTGAAAAATTTTTTCAAGAAAATGTATACAAGGGGCAGCTAGGTAGCAGAGTGATTAGAGCACCAGCCCTGAAGTTAGGAGGACCTGAGTTCAAATTTGGCCTCAGACACTTAAACTTTCTAGCTGTGTGATCCTGGGCAAGTTACAACCCCAATTCCCTCAGGAAAAAAAAAAGTAGACAAGTTTAGCACTAACAAAAGAAGGTGGATCAGCTACTGTTGAGTTTTCTTTTCATCTTTTTCCCCATTCAACAATAGCAGATTGTCATTACAAAAAGTCCCAATATAGTTCCTTTTCTCCCCTTTCCCATAGCTTCTCTCACTATCCTTGTTCACCTGAAGCCAAAGCTCGTAGAAACACAGATTTAAACACAGATGGGAATTGAGAGCTCACGTATTTCATTCCATCCCTTTCCATTTTTAATATAATGAAATTGAAGCACAGAGTTTTTAAGTATCTTAGGATCTTGGACTCAAAAGAAGAAGGATCTTTAATGATTGTCACGTATAACTTCCTCATTTTTCATATGAGGATTCTGAAATTCAGAGACATCACCCAGAATTATTTAGGTTACTAAGTCAGGATTCAGGTCCATGTTTTTCTTATTCCAAATTTACCATTTTTATCACTAAACCACATTAACTTAAGGTGATTGGACCATATAGGAAGGGTCAAAGGCACTTTTGAATTAAAATTCTTTAGCTCTGAATACAGAACTATGCTCTTCCTGAAAACCCAGGTTTTTCTCCGCTTATTTCCCTGGCTTGTGACACAAGGAAAGATTCTCTTTAATCCTTGGTCTGAAAATGGAGAAAAGCTCAGTGACTTAGTTCATAAATTCAGAAAGAGGAAGGTTTGCTGCCTCCATTTCATAAGAAAAGGCTGCAGGTGGAAAGGAATGGGAATTGGGAGCATCCCAAATGTTAAGACTGGGCCTTCCCGGTAGCCATTATAGTTTGTTGGATGAAACAGTATGACAGGTGTTCTGGGTTAAAATCTTAGATTGAGAATTGGTTCACTACAGTGGGGATGAACCCTGCTTGAGATGGTACTAAGCCATGGTTGCTTCCTATGTCTAAGGCATTCAAGATGGGTTATCAGGTAAGCATACATGTAGTAGGACTTATTTATCAAAAAAGAAAAGGAAGACATAAGTTATCAGGCAAAACATTAGCAGTCTTGGATTGAATTTGTGGAAATGGCAGCTGGCATGGTACTCTGGATATCCTCAAAGTACTAAAAGAGGCCAGTTTTTTTTTTTTTTTCTGACTGCTCAGGTTTCACAACATTGGTCTGCCAATGAGCTTTAGTTGGCATGGACATGAAGTCAGACAGATTAAAAGATTTCTAAAAAATAGTAAAAATTTTAATGTACACTGAATTATATCACCTAGTACATAAACGATACATGTGGTTTATGTGTAACAGGGAAGTTATTTTTTTAAATTTATTTTTTGGTGATGGATCTACTTTTACATTATTAAAAAATAATTTGCTTCAATATCAGAGCCAGTTGATGCTCATTGGTGGACAAATTCCATTATATTTGAATAGTCTTAAAAGCTGGTTGTTTTAAAATGCTGAGGTGTGGATGGCCACTTATATGCTTAAGGAACTAAGAAAACTAACAGATGAAGTAACTTGCTAAGATTGCACAGATGGTATGTGTCAGAAGAGAGACTTGGATTTAGGTCAGTGACATTTTAAGGACAGAGACAATGTGGTATAATAGAGAGAGAGATGGCCTTGAAGGCAAATGAACCTGGGTTTAAGTCTTGCCTCTGAGGAATTTAAGTTCCATAACCCATGTCAAAGCATTTAACCCCTCAGTGCTTTAGGCAACTCACTAAGATTGTAAATTACAGAAAAGATTCTGAGGTGAAATGGATGGGATGGTTTCCTAAATAAATTAAACAACAGGCCTACTTCTATTGAAGCTTAAAGTACACTAGTGTGAAGGTCTTAGGAAAAATTTGTATTGTGTTTGTATACACATATATATGTATATATAATCATAACTACATATACACATATGTATACACACATGTACTTATACATATATCTAATGTGAAAAATTAATATATAGGTACATTTTGTGCATATATAGGCTTATGTGCAAGTGTTTATACATGTATTCTATATACATATGTGTACAGACATAGAATATACAATAAACAATACAAGTTTATACATACTTTGCATTCAATGTATATATAATAATGTATTTAAATGAATATGAATGTTTAATATATAGTATTACTAAGAGTTAAATGTAATATATGAATAACATTATTGTGTATGTATGACTGTGACTATATGATTGCATGTTTATACTAGTACACACACAAATATACACACATGTATACACATGCTTAGTGAAAATGCCTAAATTTTTTAATTTGCATATTGTCTTGGTAGTGAATTTTCTGAACATTATGAGCATCAGAAAATGATCACCGTCAAACATGGAACATAAAATAAGATGCCAAGACCAACAGAATT
Source organism: Myrmecobius fasciatus (assembly GCA_023553655.1). Lineage (NCBI taxonomy): Eukaryota > Metazoa > Chordata > Mammalia > Dasyuromorphia > Myrmecobiidae > Myrmecobius > Myrmecobius fasciatus. Next base: position 6,967 of record JAJPUD010025084.1, on the reverse strand, counting down.
GAATTCAAAGGAATGGGATAGTGTACATGCTTAGTGAAAATAATAGGTCATAATACTGTCAACTGAAAACAAACATTTTCTCAAGAATTAACTTGGCTTTTATACCTATTACTTGACATTTCAGTTTCAAATACCCAATTAATATAATATAAGCACCTTTGAGGACATGTTAGGGTTTCATTTTCTCTACATTTCCCTATCACCTAGCCAAATGCCTTGCATGTTATGGATATATGGATTCAATAATTAGTAAATGATCATTACTCACAACTCCACAAAATTTCTGGGACCCAGAAGGAGTCTAAATAACATAGAGTCAGAAACCCAGGCAAAGATGAAGAGATCATATAATAGCATAACCTAGGCAAGGATGATGAGCAACATGCTTTTTTGTTGTTGTTGTTGAGGCAATTGGGGTTAAATCATTTACCCAGGGTCACACCGCTAGGAAGTGTTGAGTGTCTGAGACCAGATTTGAACTCAGATCCTCCTGACTTCAGGGCTGGTGCTCTATCCACTATACCACCTAGACTGCCCCCTAGCATGCTTTTTCTAATGGAAAGAATTATAATAGTAGGGAATCAGGAAAGATTTTTGAGTAGTAGAAATAGTAATACAAATAAGTATGGGAAATTTGAAGGAAAAAAGGTTAGGAATATAGATGCTCAGCCAGTCTTTGCCTTATCCTTGATATTTTTATATTCATTATTTGAATACAGTAATCTAAATATGGCTGGCTAGAAGTGGAGGTGTGCTGGTATACAGATCTTGAATGGTGAATGAGGAAGCAGAAAGCTAGGCAGTTCCTGACAAAGGATCCCTTGTAGACTACCTGGATAGAAAGCAAAACTATATACCATGATACAATAATTATAAATAGCAACAAACCTATCTTCCTCTTGTCAAAAATAAGGGACTAGAGTGAAAATGTAGCTGAAATGGAGCTTGAAACCTTTGAAAACAAGCTTTTCCATAAAATGTCAGGGATTGTGTGGTTTAGATGAAATGAAATACCAACAGACTGGTGTTTCTGATGACATTGTGACACCTCAAGAAGAGGCTGAGTTGCACAGGAATGAAAAATCAAACCACAAAATTGTTAATCAAGAGTTTTTTGAACCTGCAAAAGGTGAACTGAGATTTTAGTGGCTGAAAAATTCAAGTTATTTCTTTCTGTGTTCAAATCTATCAGTATATTATATAGTCCTTAGATGAAAAACAGAATAAAAGTGGAAGGGAGAAAAAGGCACAAGAGGGAAGTGTTTCTCTTTTTTCCTCTGAGTTATGAATTTTCTTGGATAATACTTTGGGGGCAATTTGATGCATTAGCATAGTCTGATTGTAGTGATATTCAGAGACTCATTGGATCTAGAATTTAAAAAAATATTTATTTATTATACACATTACTTTATGTTGGGAGAGAAAAATCAGAGCAAAAGGGAAAAAAACATGGGAGAGGGGAAAAAAACAGAAAGACGTGAATATAACGTTGATTTACACTTAATCTCCATAGTTCTTTTTCTGGATGCAGATGGCATTTTCTGTCTAATGTGTTTTGGGATTGCCTTGGATCACTGGAACACTGAGGGGAACCAAATATTTCAAAGCTGATCAGTACACATTCTTGCTGTTTTTGTATATAATGTATACCTGATTCTGTTTGTTTCACTTAGCATAAGTTCATGTAAATCTTTCCAGTTTTTTGTGAAATCAGCCTGTTAATCATTTTTGTTAAATAATATGTTCCTTTATCTTCCTATGCAATAACTTATTTAGACATTACCCAATTGATGGGCATCTATTCAATATGCCATTCTTTGTTACACAAACAAGGCTGCTACAAATATTTGTGCATATGTGGTTCCTTTTCCCTCCTTTATGATTTCCTTGGAATAAAGCCCCTATAGTGGCACTGCTGAATCAAAGGGTATGCACAGTATTATAGCCATTTTTGCATAGTTCCAGATTGCCCTCCAGAATGGTTGTATCATTTCACAATTCCACCAACAACGCATTAGTGTCCCAGTTTACTCACATCCCCTTCAACATTTATCATTATCTTTTCCTATCATCTTAGCCAATCTGAGAGATATGAGATAGCACCTTAGAGTTATCTTAATTTGTATTTCTCTAATCAATAGTGATTTAGAGAATTTTTTCATGTTACTATAGATGGCTTTAATTTCATCATATGAAAATTATCCATTCATATTTGCTGACCATTTATCAATTCGGGACTGACTTGCATTTTTACAAATTTGACACAATTCTTTTTATATTTTAGAAATGACACCTTTATCAGAAACACTGGTTGTAAAGAATTTTTCTCAGCTTTATACTTTCCTCTTAATATTGTTTCTGTGGTTTTATTTGTGCAAAACCTTTTTTAATTTAATGTAATTCAAGTTGTCCATTTTGCCTTTCATAATGTTCTCTCATAAATTTCATAAATTTCTCTCTTCTCCAAATATTTGATAGGTAAATTATCCGTTGCTCTCCTAATTTGCTTATAACATCCATTATGCACAAATCATGTATCCATTTTGATTTTATTTTGGTATGGGGTCTGAGATGTAGGACTATATTGAGTTTCTGACATTATTTTCCAATTTACCCAGAAATGTTTGTCAAATACTGAGTTCTTAGTCCTGAAGCTGGGATTTGTTTTTTTTTTTTTTTAAATACTAAATTAGTATAGGCCTTGATTGTTGTGTCATGTGTATCTAATCTATACCACTGATCTACCACTGTATTTCTTAACCAATACCAAATGGTTTTGATGACTACTGCTTTATAATATAATTTTAGGTCTCGTGCTACCAGGCCACTATCCTTTGTATTTTTTTTCATTAATTCCTTTGATAATTTTAATCTTTTGTTCTTACAGATGAAATTTGTTATAATTTTTTTCTAGTTCTATAAAATAATTTTGTCAGTTTTATTGATATTGCATTGAATAAGTAGACTAATTTATTCAGAATTATCATTTTTATAATATTAGCTAGACCCATTCATGAGTAATTGATATTTTTCCAATTGTTTAGATATGACTTTATTTGTGTGAGAAGTGTTTTCTTCATATAGTTCTTAGATTTGTCTTGACAGGAAGACAGCCAAATACTTTGTCAATTAATTGACAAATTAAATAGAATTTCTCTTTCTATCTCTTGGTACTGGGGTTTGTCAATAATATGGATCTAGGGTTACAAATGGAATTTTGTCATTTCTAATGATTTCCTGGGAGAATAGATCCATCAGGACACATATTAAAATCCCACTTGTTAGTTGCTATTTATTCATCATGGAATCTGCATAAATCGTTCAATTTGCCTAAGAACCTGAATTTTCTTATTTATAAAATGAAGGTTCTACTAGATAGCTGGAGGTCCCTTCTGCCTCTAGAGTTATGATTCTTTGATTAATTCAAGTGTCAACTTCTCTAGGAAATTTTCCTATACTAGCTCATTCTAGATTAAAAAAAAATCTGCCTTCTCAAATGGACTCAGAGAACTTATCCTTTATATAGAGTCAGAGTCCTTTATCCTTTATTATGTTATGGATCCTTTTAGTAGTCTGGTGGAACCCATGGGTTCCTTTTCAGAGTAATAGTATAATGTCAAATTCATTAATTATAATAAAATAGTGATTAAAAAACCAAAACAAAACACATAATAGACCACAGTTTAACATGTCCTGTCTAGCTCCTTTGCTCTAATGACATTCTTCTTTGTATTATGCTTAAATGATTTCACATAGTATTCCATTTATTCAAATGTAAATTTTTTTCTCTTTCATCATTTTTATCTCTTCCTTCTTTCTTTCCTTCCTTCCTTCCTTTCTTCCTCGCTTCCTTCCTCCCTCCCTTTCTTTCCCTATTCTTTCCTTTCTCTGTTTCTTTCTCCCTCCCTCTGTTCCTTACTCACTTTATTACTTCTTTTTTCTTCCCTGCATTCTTCTTTTCTTTGCTTCCTTCCTTTTTTCTTCCTTTCTTCCTTTTTTTGCTTTTTTGTCTTCCTCCCTCTCTTTGTTGCGCCCTTCCTTTCTTCCTACTTTTCTTCTTTTCTTTTTCTCTCAAAGATTTTCCCTGGCACTTAGAAAACACTGTCAAAATGGATGTTAATGCATATTATTTAAATATATTTTCACTGATTAAATTATCAGTTTATAGGATTTTGGTGACAATTTCTTTCCTGAATTTACATTAGCTGTGACTATAGCATCTATAGGAATAGTTTCTAGGCTACATGTACTCAGTTTACTTCTCAGGTTAATGGTTGAGTGAACTGTGCTAAAAGTAATGCTATTCCTAAAGCTGTTATGCTCAAGGTCTTTGGCTAAATCTATCAGGGACAGAAAGGGAAATGTTGCTCAAGGTGGTGGCATTGTCTGACTTGCCTGGCATGTGCTGCCTTCTATTTTATTTTCAGGTTCCTTGTTGCTTCAGCTAAGTTAACTTACATATATTGTATGTATAATCAGTTGCAATTTGTGGGTATGGTGGTCCTTTCTCTAGTACTGATTACTTCACTGGGTGATGGGCTGGGGTAGAATGGGGCCTAGTGCTCTAGGAGGTGTCATTCTGGTCTTGCTTAAGGACTAACAGCTGTATAATGAACTTTAACTGCTAAAAGGTTATAAAATGGAAGGCTTGATTCATATTTCTAAATATTCCTTCAAAGTTACACAAAAAAAATAACTTACCTCAAATCGCACAATTATTAAATGCCAGAGGTGGATCTTTAATTGCTTTCTATGCAACCTTTCACAGTGAAGGATTTCATCCAGCAGAGATGAGTAAGGAGCTTGTTTCAGGGAGAAGGAACTATCAACATGGATGAAAAATGGTAGAAAACTTCAAGATGTATTTGAGAAACAGTAAATAGTCCATTTTGTGGACTATTGTTTAGAGGAGTATAATGTGGAATTAAGCGGGAAAGTCAAACTGCATTATGTAGGACTTTATTTCTTTTCTTTGTTTTTATTTTAAGTAAATCTTGTTGAAATTTTTCTTCATACATAATTTACATTTCTTAATCTATATCTGTTCAATACTTTGTCATGAAGGAAAACAAAAAAAAAAAAGAAAGTGTTGGGGGAAACAGACAAGTAAAATTAGTCATATTGAGGTCTAACGTTAATATGTAGTGTTCCATACCTATTGTGCCCCACTTCACCAGACTGCTCCAAGTTGTACCCCATTCCAACATTTCTGTATATTTCTTCTTATTATGTAATAAGGACTATAAGAATGACTATGGTTACTTTCATATTTATATACTCAGTGCTTAACATATAGTAAATATTTATTTTTTTCATTCATTACTGGCCTTAAATAGCTACCCATTGGTGTAATCTAGTGATAGGTTTTGCTGGTCCATTCAAGATTTTCCTTCAGTATCTTTGAACAAAAGCATAATTTATTTGAAAAATGTCTTGATGATATCTGGGAAGTGTTTTGTGGTCATGATACATAGACTTCCCTCTGATTTATTCTAAGTCAGAATTAAAAGAGAGAAATTCTTTATTTTTTATCATGTCTTTTCTCAGAATCAGGTAACTTGAAGCATCGTTTTCTAATTCACATTGTTGTTGTTGTTTAGTCACTTCAATATGTTCGGCTCTTCATGACCCTGTTTAAGATTTTATTGGCAAAGATGCTGAGATAGTTTGCCATTTCCTTCTCCAGAACATTTTACACATGAGGAAAATGGAACAAACAGGATTAAATGGCTTGCCCATGGTAATAAAACTGTTATGTGTTTGAGGTCAAATTTGATTTGAGGAAGACAAGGCTTCTTGATGCCAGGCCTAGCATTCTATTCGCCATTCTACCTTGCTGTGTTTGTACCACCTAATTGTCTAGTTTACATTAGGAAAAAATAATATTCTCTTCCTAAATAGAAAGCTAAATGCTGCCAAGAGTATATCTTGAACTTCTCATTTCATAATTGAAGGAAAAGATATTTCTATTCTTGAAAATTCTTCATGCACAAATGTACATGAAATAAGGGGGGGGGAAGAACATGATTTTAATCAAATTCAAAGGGCCATCAATACAATTTCATAGATTTTAGAACTGTCTAAGACCTCAGAGATCATGTAATCCAGTAGCTGTTTTATTGCTCAAAAAATTTTAATCTTTTGACTTGCTCAAGGTCACATGATATTGAAAGGAGAGAATATGGAGACCTTCTTGTTTCATTATGGACACTTTGCACTGGACCACACTGTTTGGTCACCAAAAGCTGCCTCATTTTTTTTAACAGAATGAACAAATTTCAGAGAAAAAAAATCAAATGGATGCAAAACTCTTTTCAAAATATGTGTGCTAGTTATGTCTACCAATGACACCAATGAGCCATCAGTAAAAAAAAATGGAAAATTCTTAAAACTAATTGCTCAAATTTATTTATAATCTCTTCCCAGCTTCTATCAATGCCCCTCAATACTCAGAAATTCAGTTGTTGAAACATTATTTGGACAATATTAAATTAGCTCTTCAGGTAAAAGGATCCCTATAAATTCTCAAATAAATAAATGAAGGATACTCATTGCTTCAAGTCACTCATTTCTTTTTATCTCCTTATGTTTTTGTTTTTCAGGTTTCTTGCTTTTTTTATATCTTCCCTATCCTTCTCTTTCTGAATTATTTCATGAATGTTAACAAGAGGATACTATTCTGAATTCTAAAGAAATCAGAGCTTGTCTTGTAAGTTGATTAGTCTACCTTTTTAGTTCCTGCCATTTCAATAAGTAGTAAAGGTGGATAAAGCAATAATCCAGTAAAATGTATGAACTCCATTAAGCCAATAATCATTTACATTTTGCCTTTGTTTCCCGGCATTTAGCACAGTGCCTAGTCTCCATCTCAGCTTATTAAAGAGCTATTAATTATGAACTACTTATCATTAAGTAAACTGAACTATTTGCTTTCATTGTGTATAAATTTTTTATCATTTCTGGATAC
>JAJPUD010025083.1:0-17976 GCA_023553655.1 Myrmecobius fasciatus | reverse complement strand
ATCTAGGGGAGGGGAGGGGACTGGGGGTAAAATTTGTAATGGAAAGCTTTGTAAAGATCAATGTTGGGAAACTACCCATATACATGTCATACAAATAAAAAGCTTTAAATAAAAAAAAGTTTGATGGAAAATCAATTAAATTAATGCAGGATTTTTCCAAAACTAATGAGTAATCAAAGAAAAGTAAAAACTGAATATTTCAAAAAGAAAGGACCTTAGGGTAAAATCTTTTTTTTTTTTTTTGTCTGAGGCAATTGGAGTTAAGGGCCTTGCCCAGGCTCACACAGCTAGGAAGTGTTAAGTGTCTGAGATCTGGTTTGACCTCAGGTCCTCCTGACTTCAGGGCTGGTGCTCTATCCAATGTGCCACCTAGTTGCCTCCTCAGGGTACAAACTTTGACAAAATTTGAAGTACTATTGAGAGAAAATAACAACAATAAAACACCTAATAATATTGGCAATAGAACAATTGACTTCTAAACATTTCAAATAGAGGGTGAGATCAATAATTATTAATTATCAAGATGAAGTTAAGACAAACTTCTTAATTTAACTGCCGTGGAAATGGACACACCTTACATAAATACGCAAAGCCAGCAAGTGATTTTTGTACTTGTAGTATAATCTGTTTTCTTATTATTACAGGCTTCGTGTCACATTTATTGTTTGTGTAACACCCATTTTTAAAATGTTAGAAAAAATTAGAGACTTTCAATAATGAAAACAAAATAGTTGTGATAGTAAAAGGTTTGCTTTTCTTTTATAACTTTGCTTAGAGAATTGCAAAGTGTAAAAAGCCTCATACCACAGGAGAAATATTGGAAATACTTGAGGTTAATGATATGGTTAAAATGCTAATTAGCAAATCATATGCAAAGCAGCTTTCAGTGGTTACACTTGTATATAATAGGCATGGTAGAGAACTGATTTTTAAAAAAGTATAAAGAATTATGGAATTAATTCATTGATTAGCAAGAATCTTTCAATTTTGCATTATAAATGGAATATGGAAAAGGAATAATTGAAGATCCATTTTTGATTACTTATATATTACATATCTGTGAAATTACTGTTAGTGAAGATTTATGTTAGACATATTAATGATAATTCAGCATTAAAAGAAACTTTCAACATATTTGTTGATTTTTAAATGAACATGATATAATTTTGGAGCATTACATAAATTCTGTATTGATGGAGTTCATTTGGTAGCATACTGAAACATGGGGGGAAATTTATAACAAAAAAATGTGGCCTCATGTAATTTAGACATTTTATACTTCAAAATTATTACTTGTACAAGTAATAAAAATAACCATATACCATTTTTCAAATTGTTACAAGTGAAATTAACATCACAAAAATAGCCTGATAAAGGGTGAACTTTGAAAACTTATGTGATAATATTGGACTAGACCATAGTATACTCCTATACATTTATTTTAAATTATAAAACCATATTCTATTCAGAGATGCCAATCAACAAATGAAACTTTAACAGTGTATGCAATACTCCACACTTAAATTCACTCAGAGGAAGATATATTTTCCTATTACCTCTTCAATAAAATGTGTAGCTATTTATAATTACATACTTTTTTCTTTATATGTTTCTCCCTCCTTCCTTCCTTCCTTCCATCCTTCCTTCTTTCCTTCCTTCCATCCTTCCTTCTTTCCTTCCTTCCTTCCTTCTTTCCTTCCTCCCTCCCTCTTCCCTCCCTTCATTTCTTCCTTTTCTGTGCTTTTTTTTCCTTTTTACATTTCTTGGAATAATTTTTTGCATATATTATTCTTCCCTTCTTCCTATTTCCTCTTATTTATCTGAAAATTTCTGTCTCCTTTGCTCGATCTTTAATGCATGCTCTCTAATAAATTATGACTCTCAAGGCTCTGTGTTAAGACTCCTCTTTTAGTTCAAATATATTTTTTTCCTTTAGCAGTTCTATGAAGATGATTTCCAGATTGGCTTATCTGTCTTGTCCACCCTCCTAATTTCCACATCATAAGCTATTTCTTCAGGTGGGTAATTTATAGACATCTCAAACTCAAAAAGTCCAAAAGATAACTTATTATATTGCCTTCTTCTCTCCCCAGCTTTGTTTCTACTGACATAGATTTTTCTCTCTTCCCAAAGACTTACATTCCTAAATGTATCATCTTTAAATTCACACACTCACACTCATACCAAATATCCAGTATGTTGTGAAATCTTTTTTTTTCTATTTGTTTTTACACAATCTTTATGTGTATAGTCTATTTTCAAATCACATAGGCACTATCCCACTTCTTGATGTATCATCTTACAATTCAACTATTTTAATAATATTGTAATTCACCTTCTTGTTTCATGTCTCTTAGCATTCTGATAATCTCTCATTCAGGTGCTAGTGTAACTGTCTTTAAAGCATAGGTTTTACTATATCCACATGAGGTTTTTAAGGTGTGAAGTATAGAGAGATAGAAATTTAGTGCATGTATATATATATGTACACATGGATATCACATATGCTATATGTATCATATCCATAACATATATTTATGTCTATCCTCTCTAAAATTGTAATGTTTTGTGTATTTTCTGCTTAGCTTTTGCTTGACTTGTACAGGTCTGAAAGAGACACATTGTGGCCTTATCTGTTATACTATTTCTTCCTATGATTTATTGTTTATTATTTTCCTTTAACCATTTAGATAATTTAGATGTCTATCTATATTACAGTTATCTTTCTACAAAATATACATATATTGAATACATATGCAGCAGCATATTTATACAGTGAATGCATATAACACCAAATTATCTAAATGCTAATACTGAATACAATTATATAGATGGGAAATCAAATAGATAAGTCATTACCTATAATGAGTTTAAATATATTTTCATGCTTATCTTTTTCAACCATGTCTATTTTTATTGTTGCCTTTTTAAGATAAAATTATTATTCCTTTTTTAACTTTCATCTAGTATGTGATAAATTATGTTTTAGTTTCTTTTTTTAAATTCTAGAAATCTTTGGAGGCTGACAGATCTTGTGTGATTCTAATTATTGATCCACGGTATTTGAATTGTTTCTTTCTAGCTGCTAGCAGAATCTTTTCCTTGGTGCTATAGTCCTGAAATTTAGCCACAATATTCCTTGGGGTTTTAATTTTGGGGTCTCTTTCAGGAGGTGATCCATGAATTCTTTCAATAGTGATTTTGCTTTCTCATTTTACAATCTCAGGGCAGTTTTCTTTCAGGATTTCCTGGAAGATAGTGTTCCTGGAAGTTAGATTCTTCTATTCATCATGATTTTCAGGAAGTCCAGTAATCCTTAGATTGTCTCTCCTAGATCTATTGTCCAAGTCAGTTGTTTTTCTTAGGAGATATTTCATATTTTCTTCTAATTTTTCATTGTTTTATTTTTTTTGACTGACTCTTGAAGTCTTATTGAGTCATTCACTTGCATTTATTCAATTCTTATTTTTAAAGTGTTGTTTTCTTTAGTTACCTTTTTAAGCTCCTTTTGTAACTGGCCAATTGAATTTTTTTGTTCATTGCACCCTTTTTCCACTTCACTAAATATATTTTTCAATAAATTGGTGTCTTTTTCACATCTCTTTTGCAGGGCATCATATCCTTCTTGCACTGATTTCAGTTTATTTTCCCATTTATCCTCCAGCTGTCTTTTAAGGTTCTTTATGCAATCTTCCAGAAAGGCCTTTTGAAAAAGGAACCAGTGATGGTCCTTAATAACTTCCTCTGGAATTTTGTCTAAAGGAACCTCAGGATCTGGGATCATTTCTTCTTTCTCTCGATAAAAGTTGTCTATGCTGAGAGCTCTCTTTTGCTTCTTCATGTTTTTTTTTTTTTAGACAGCATGGATGTCTCTTTAAGGTAGGGAAAAAATGGCAGCTGAAGATCTTTGCCCTGGGGCACTTTGGCGAATTGATTTAAGGTGATGGGCCAGTGAGGGCTAGGACTAAGTCTGAATTACTCCTTCAACAAGGCAAGTCTGTCAGAACACCTGCCCCCAATCAGGGCAGAGTGTCCCGAGTGCCTCAGATAAAATCCAGGTGTTTGGAGTTTGGAGTTTGGAGTTTCTGCCACAGTGAGCTGAATCCCACCCTCACTTCCGGCCTATACCACAGTTTATCCCTCTATTTGAGTTAGACAAACCTGATATGAAGTTCTTCAGAGATATCAGCAAGCAGTATCCAAGTATTTCTGTATTCGTTGACTTGAAGATCAGTTCAGAGGCTTATTTTATTGTTGATTTGAGAGAAGATCGGAGGAGGATGCAGAGTCATGTTTTCACTCCGCCATCTTGGCTCCGCCCCCCTGGAAGGCCAGATTTTCTTTAAGTCCTTAGGGCATTGCATTTTTTTCTCTCTCTTTGGCTCTACTTGTAATTGTGACAAGTTAACTATCGTTTTTCTGTCTCTTGCACTTTTTGTATCCCATACTAATCTTTCATGTTTGTTTCTTCCACTTTATATTCATTTTTATAGTCTCAGTGCTTGGATATGGATATTTTGCTATTCTAGGAAGACTATATATCTGTCTCTTATATAACTATTTTAGGGTCCCTATAGAAGAGCTGCATTAATACATAATTTTTCATGTTCTCTTCCTAATAACAAGTCATAACTCATGAATTGATCATTTTATTACATTTTGTCATCTATACTCATGTTTACACATTAATTTTTCCCTAAAATTTTACTTTTGTCTTTTGGAGGATAGGAAACAATGCCTCCTATGTCTTATACTTCTTTTTATCCCCACAGTATCTATTTCTTGAATTTATTGCTTCAACCTATAGCAATTTAGATGGAGTAGCTTATTTGAGGCCACAAACTCTCATTCAATTCTTATTTACTTCCTGAGTCTCCTAGTGTTCCACAGTTGAGCCAGGTTCAGACTTTTATATTTCTTTTCTATCCATGATTCTCACTCATTTTATCTCTGGCACTTTCAGTAAGATGTTAAAGGTCATGTAAATTCAGGAATCCTGAAATACCTTCATAGGCATGGTACCCAGGTAATGAATGGTCCTGTCTCTTACTGTGGCTTCAAGTCCTTTGAGGAGTGGGCAGTTAGATTTTATTTTTGGAACAGAAATTTATGGATATTTTTCCAGCTTCTGCTCCTATTCTGACAGTCCAGAGCTGGGATCTGCCTTTAGATGCACAATTATTGGGGTGGGTACTTGCTTCCAACACTCTTGTTTATAATGCTACTTCTGGTTCATATGATTAGAATTAAGGCTTTGCCATTCCTTCTGCTTATTTGAACTGGAATAGATTCCTATTTTCTACCTTTCTACAACTGCCTTCTTCTGGAAGTTTTTATTGTTCATTTCTGATCTAGCTGAAACTTCCTTGTTCTTTTACCCTGCTTTGAAAACTGACCATTCTAGAACTATTTTAGGGTCCCTTTAGAAGAGCTGCACTAATATATGTTTTTTCATGTTCTCTTCTTAATGACAATGCCTCCTATGTCTTATACTTCTTTTTATCCCCAAAGTGTCTTCTCAGTGTTAGGCACACAATAAATGAGTGTTGGTTTATTACCAGCCTAGGCTACATTTCTCTGTACATATAGTGAAGCAATTTAATATGTAGAGATAGAAAAGCATCTAGTTTTTTTTTAAGCATCTCAGGTTAAAAATGTTTTAGATATGTTTAACTAAATATTAGTAGAAGTGACAAACAGCAAGAAATAGTAGTATATATAAAGAAAACAGCCTAGGGCTTATTGATATATGAAAAGTATTTTAGACTTGATGCTTCTAGCTAACATTAATTCTACAGTAGGTGCTAGCATTCAGTGGTATATTTTGGATAAAATTTCTTTTCTGGGAGTGAACAGAAGGCTTTGTACTCATTTAGCACTAAGATCTAGGCTTTGGCATAAAAAAATTGTCCATCTGGCAAGTAGATTTGAGGAAAAGAATCAATCACATTATATCCAGTAAAGAGTCCCTGGAGTTGGAGTTGTAACATAGTTTCATTTACCTTTCCCCTCCCAGATGTGTTTCTGGATTTCTGGATTTCAAAATCATTCTTCTACTTTGGTCTCCAAAAATGGCCTTCCTAACCTAGAAAGCCTACTATTGCTACTCATCCTGGAATACAAAATCTGCTTTCTTCTCCCATTGGTGAATAACTCTTTATAAAAATTCCCTTGGTGGAAGATGCATTCATACAAAATTTAGGGGTTTTGTTGAATTGCTTTTAGAGATACTTTTAGGGACTTGTAAGATTCCAGTCATCTCAAGGTGGTAGGTCCTATAGAACAATGTCTTTTCACCTCTGCTGGTCTGTGATCTGGTCTGTAAGTGACCACAAGTACTTTTTTCTACCCTATAACTGAGGAGGGGTTCCTGCTCCACTGTGGGTGCTATCACTAATGTATTAGTGTTCTTCTTCATCCTGAGACTGCCACCTAAGAATATGACTTAGATCTAAGCAATACAGACCTGTATCATTGCTACCAAAGAGACCTTCTGTCCAGTTGTTTGATACTCTTACGGTATTTAGGTACCACAGACGGTAGTCTGTGGGTTGAAAGCTCTGGAAACTACTCCTGCTAATACAGTGGATTTTCTATGGTTGGGGCTGTGCTGGTGTGGCCCTCTCTAGACTATACTTCAGGCTGATTTAGATGGGACAGACTTTTCCTGATGATCAAAATAGTTTTTGCCATCTGTGGGCTAGGAGGTAATGAAAGCACCACCTCTGCCACTGGTGTAGTCATCCTTCGGCCTCTTTCTTTTTTGTGTGCTGGGGCTGTGCTGGCACAGCCTGTGCTGATATGAGCTTTATTCTCACTCTATTTCAGCACACCTTTCCTGCTAACCTTCTTAATTGTTCTGAGCTGGAAATTTGTTTCATTCCATTTTGTGGGGTTTCTGATGTTCTAGAATTTATTTAATCAATGTTAAAAAGGTATCTTGAGGTATTTGGGAATACCTCAGATGAATTCCTGCATTACTCTGCCATCTTAGCTTTGCAACTGATTTTCACATTTTACGCTGCAATATGTAGTCTATTTTTGTGTAGGTGACTGGTGGTTCTTAGGGGGAAATTATATTCCTTTCTGTTCCCATTTAGTTTTCTCCAAAAATCTGTCCTAACTAAATTTTATATTGTCTTATTTACCAGCTTGACTTTTTTCATGTTTAATTTTTGGTCAGTTTTATTGAATTCTGAGAAGGAACACTTGACTTCTCCCATTAATTTAGTTTGGCTGTCCATATCTTCCTGCAAATAACTTCTCTTTTAAGAATTTGAATGTTCTATCACTTGGTGAATATATACTGCATATTGATACTTATAGTAGATTTTAGAAAGATGCAGTTTCTCCTTTATCTCTTTTAATTAGGTCTGTTTTTGCTTTTGCCTGAGATCAAGATTGCTACCCCGTCTTCTTTTTTTCTTCAGCTATAGCATAATAGATTCTGTTCCAGCTCCTTACCTTTACTCTCTCTGTGTTTCTCTATTTCATGTGTTGTTGTTGTTCTTATTGTTTTATATATATATGTAAAGAGAATATTATAGAATTCTAGCTTTGTGTCTACTCTTCCATCTGTTTCCATTTCATGGGAGAGTTCATTCCATTCATATTCACATTTATTATTACTACCTTTGTATTCCCCTCAGTTTCATTCTTCCTCCTGTTTGTCCTGTTTTGCTTTTCATTCTTTTCCTCTGCTTCAATGTTTTATTATGCTTACCACCTATCCTAATGTGTTCTTCCTTCCCTCAATCTCCCTCTCCCCAACACAGATTATATATAAACACTGCTCATAAAAACAAAACAAAATGCCCAGATGTCTCTCCTCTTATGAAACTATTCATTTGCAACCTCCATCATGAATTTGCCACTAATCTCTTTTTTTTCCCTTAGAGAATGTTTTTTTTTTGGATTTTTTACTTCACACAGCAATTTTGTATTTTATATGTTATCCACATGTATATATCTATATTATAGTCTTTGCAATACATAACAAAATTTTTCAAGGCAAAGGCTGTTGTTTCCAACATCTATTTATCCCAAATTCCAGTCACAGATCTTTATAATAAATGTTGAAGTGAATGGAATTGACAGGGAAAGGAATATGCATATGCAGAGAAATGTGTATATATATATGCACATAATTCATGTATAGACATCACATATAGATATTCTATCTATCCATTTATACATTTAATATGTGAAAGCTAGTAAACAATGACAAAACTTACAATCCAAGAAATGTACAACATAATTAATGGGATGTTTTCATTTTACATTCATATAATTTTTAAAACCAATATCCTTTAATATTTCCCTTATTTCATAATAAGCCTATATATTTTATTGCTTCATACTTCTAGGTTAAGGGAGGTAAAGCTGGTAAAAATTCCAGACACCATGCACTGTAGCTGATGTGACTTGTCACATCATTGAAAACCTCATAAAACTTGTCCTGAACTTGTGCGATGAAGATTACATTGCTGTGCATGCAACTGATTTTGGAAGCCCATCCTCCCTAGGCTTTGTATATGATGACAGATATATAGTTTCACATCTCTGAAATGTGATACTCAGAAACTGCAGTAAAGGGGAGGCACTTCAATCCATCTCCCTAACAGGTTCTCTCTTAATTGAATATGCCTCTACATTGGAATTCAGGAGTCTCATTATCACCACTGGGTCATCATCAGTACTAATGTATTCTATTAGGATCCACTCTATTGCTTTTACTCAGAATGAGACTGCATTCATTAGGGCTCAATGCCAAACTGTGCTAATCCTGAAAACACTCAAGAGTGATACTTGAGCATTTTTCATACGAGGACTTTTGTATTTAAAAATAGTTTTTATTTTAATTTGTCATCGTAGCTTAATGTAGCTCTTTATATGAATCTCATCACACATGTACATAAGGCTAAGGCTTTAAGATTTCCAACCCTCCCCCTCTCTCTCTCTTTCTCTCTCTCTCTCTCTCTATCTCTCTCTCTCTCTATATATATATGTATATATATATATATACATATATATGTGTATATACATATATATGTGAATTTCATTTGAATCTCCCAACAAATCTGTGAAGTAGGTGCTATTTTCATTACTTTACAGATGAAGTAACTAGAACTCATACAGATAGTGAATTGATTAGTTTTATACAGCTAGTATAATAGTTGAAGCAGTATTTAGAACTAGGCCCCATGGGGTCAGTCACTTTGATATGCTTTTTTCCTCCCTAACTTATGTAGCAACACTATATGTAGAGATTTTCTTTATTGAATGATGTAGTCTCTTTTTCTCTGGGTTCATAAAATGAAGAAATTTATTTTTAAATTAAAATTAAAATGAATAGAACAAGAAAGAAAGTTGGAAGATTTCCCATCCTCCATTCCTTTAGAGAGATGTTTCTGGAGACACTGATGATAAAAAAGCAAAAAGAACAACTGAAAGACAGGGGGAAAAATAGCAAAGGGGGAAATGGATAAAATGGGAGTACATGGAAGTAACAAATTTCTTATAGAATTGGGTAATAAGCACACTTTCCTCTTTACCAGGTAAGGAAACAAGAGAACATTTCCTAAAGTGCATGAATGATAAAGACTTTCTCAATAAAATAAAGATGTCAAGATTATTAATAAAAATCTGGTTGTTAAAAGTCTCACCACCTGCATTGGTAAAGTTCATCCTTAGGCAAGATACAGAATGAGGGGGAAGGAAATTTTCTTGGGCTCACACATTTAGAATAGCTTGGAAATTGTTCCCATCATTCTACTCCTTTATGCTTTTACTAAAATTTCACATTAAAGGAACTAGAATCAATTACTATCTTTCTGACATTCAGTGATATATGTGGTTTTGTATAATATACACAGAGACCTTTACAGGTACAGTACCATGCAGCAAATTAGAGCTAGCAGATCAGGATCTGATTTTCTTAGATGAAAGAAAAAATACTTATTGAAATTCCTAGGCATATTTTAAGAAGATATTGAGCAGTAAGTCATATAAAGAAATGTAAGAGAATAGAAAGGGAGGTGTGGTTATGTCATATCTGTCTTACTAGTTAGATAAGGTTACTCTCAAAAATGAATTATTACCTGGCTTTGGTTAGTTTTATTATGAGATCATGATGGAAGTGGGAAGAGACAGAAAAAGAGCAGATATAAATTTTCCGGTAGGATAAATGAGTCTGAATCTGTTTTGTATATTTTTGTCTTCATTTCTTTATAAAATTACTACTGTGTATGTAACAAAATAACATTATTTAGTTTTAACTTATAAATCTACGTTGGGGAATGGTGTGTATAGAGATAATTTAAATTTCTATCAATCTTAAATTTATAGATAGATAGATAGATAGATAGATAGATAGATAGATAGATAGATATAGATGCATAGCTATTCTCATTTGAGTCTAACAAAAATCCCATGAAATAGGTACTACTATTAATTCCTAAAACAGAGGTTCATATGGATTAAGTGACGTACCAAGAGTTACACAACTAATAAAGGCCAGAGCAGAAATTTGAACTCAGAATTTCTCCAGATCTAGTACTGTCTTTCTCTCTGTCTGGTCCTCTCTCTCTTTGTCTCTGTCTCTCTATCTGTCTTTCTCATACCCACATATCCTATTGAAATTTTAGATTATAGAGAATATATTCAAATCTCTCCTCAATGTTAGGGTAAAGTCATCTGATTTTTCTCTCCATCAGTTTTTTTTTCCAACTGTAAAATGAAGATAATAATACTTCCTACTTTCCAAAGACCAAATGTTATGATGAACACAGCATAATATATGGCAAATAATAGGGGTTTAAAACATCTTTCCTTCTGTTCTACAATTCAAAACATTATATCAGTTTGATTAGTCATTTTTATAACACATGTGACTCTTCATGATCCTCTTTGATAGTGATTTGCCATTCCCTTCACCAGCTTATTTTATAGATGAGAAAAAAAAATTGTAAAATGACTTGCCCATGATCACATAATTAAGTATCTGTTACCCAATCTGACCCCAGAAAGATGTTTGTCTGATTTCACCTTCTATCATACTCTATCCTTTTATATCACCTAGCTGCTCTAGTATGTCAATTATGCCATGGAAAGTGGCATATGGAGAATTCTGTAAATCATAGTAGAACTGTAATTTTATTTACTGTAATTTATAATTTGGAATTTATAAAAATACTGTAATTTATAATATGGAATATCCAGAAGTTAGTATACTTGTTTTTTATCATCTATTTTATATTTTTTTTTAGTATAATAAATATATTGTTGCATTCATTAATTAATATATTTTTATTATATTTATTATTTGATATATTTTATTAGTAGTAGTAGTATATATGACTGGGTTGTGTGTCTGGTCCATTGTAAAAGGTGACAAGACAAGCAATTTATTTCCTATATTCATTGAAAGTCAAGATCCATTTATATTCTTGAGCTTTAGATAATTATTTGTACATATCATCTTTTTTTAAATTAACTTTAAATTTACTTTTAAATTCTTTTGAAGATAAATACTCTCAACTTCCGGGGGGTGGAGCCAAGATGGCAGAGTGAAAACATGACTCTCTGCATCCTCCTCCCATTTTCTCTCAAACCAACAATAAAATAAGCCTCTGAACTGATCTTCAAGTCAACAAATTCAAAAATATTTGGACACTGCTCTCTGAAGTACTTCATATCAGGTTTGTCTAACTCAGACAGAGGGATAAACAAGCAGACTCGGGTATAGGCCGGAAGTGAGGGTGGGACTCAGCTCAGCTCATTGTGGCAGAAACTCCAAACTCCAAATTCCAAACACCTGGAGTTTATCTGAGGCACTCGGGACACTGTGCCCTGATTAGGGGCAGGTATTCTGGCAGACGTGACTTGCTTAAGGAGTAATTCATACTTAGTCCTAGCCCCCACCGGCCCAGCACCTTAAGTTAATTCCCCTAAGTGCCCCAGGGCAAAGATTTTTTCCAAGACTTAAAGAGACATTCACACTGTCTAAAAAAAATGAAGAAGCAAAAGAGAGCTATCACCATAGACAGCTTTTATCAAGAGATAGAAGTGATTACCCCAGATCATGAGGTTCCTTTAGACAAAATTCCAAAGGAAGTTATTAAGAACCATCACTGGTCCCCTTTTCAAAAGGCCTTTCTGGAAGATTGCATAAAGAACCTCATAAGAGAGCTGGAGGATAAATGAGAAAATAAATTGAAATCAGTGCAAGAAGGATACAATATCTTGCAAGAAGGATATGATGCCCTCCAAAAGAGATATGAAAAAGACACCAATTTATTGAAAAATAAAATTAGTGAAATGGAAAAATAGTGCAATGAACAAAAAAATTCAATTGGCCAGTTACAAAAGGAGCTTAAAAAGGTAACTGAAGAAAGCAACACTTTAAAAGTAAGAATTGAACAAATGCAAGTGAATGACTCAATAAGACTTCAAGAATCAGTCAAACAAAAACAAAAAAAAAAAACCGAAAAATTAGAAGAAAATATGAAATATCTCCTAGGAAAAACAACTGACTTGGAAAATAGATCTAGGAGAGACAATCTAAGGATTATTGGACTTCCTGAAAGCCATGATGAAAAAAAAAGAATCTAAACACTATCTTCCAGGAAATCCTGAAAGAAAACTGCCCTGAGATTGTAGAATCAGAAGGCAAAATCACCATTTAAAGAATTCACCGATTACCTCCTGAAAGAGACCCATAAATTAAAACCACAAGGAATATTGTGGCTAAATTTCAGGACAATCGCACCAAGGAAAAGATTCTGCTAGCAGCTAGAAAGAAACAATTCAAATACCAAGGATCAATAATGAGAATCACACAGGATCTGTCAGCCTCCACATTGAAGGATCAAAGCACCTGGAACCAGATATTCCGAAAGGCAAAGGAACTTGGATTACAGCCAAGAATAACCTATCCAGCTAGAATGAGCATTACCCTCCTGGGAAGAAGATGGTCATTCAATGATATAGGTGAATTTCACCTATTTCTAATGAAGCGAGAGGATCTGAACAAAAAATTCGACATCCAAACACAGAACTCAAGAGAAGCACAAAAAGGTAAAAAGGAAAGGACTCTTGAGAACTTTATGAAAAAGAAAACTAGAGGGGGAAAGGTTGTCATACTGAGAAAAAGAGGGAAAAAGTGGTAAAATAAGATCTAAAAAAAGGAGGTAAAAACAAGATAAAATCTCTTGAAGAGGCAAAGAAAACCTAATATAATTGAGAGAAAGAGCAGAGGGAGACTATACCAACTAAATGAACTAAACTACAAAACACTTTCCACACAAATAAAATCAGACCTAATCAATTGAAAAAATTAAGTGCTCATGGGTAGTCAGAGTGAACATAATAAAATTGACAATACTACCCAAACTAATCTACTTATTTAGTGCCATACCAATCAAACTCCCAAGAAATTATTTTACAGATCTAGAATAAATAGTAACAAAGTTAATTTGGAAGAACAAAAGGTCAAGGATTTCAAAGGGATTAATGAAAAAAAAAGGCAGATGAAGGTGGCCTTGCTATACCAGATCTAAAACTATATTACAAAGCAGCGGTCACCAAAACCATTTGGTACTGGCTAAGAAATAGAGCAATCAATCAGTCGCACAGGATAGGTTATCAGGACAATCTAGGCCATAACCTTAACAATTTAGTGTTTGATAAACCCAAAGACCCCAGCTTTTAGGATAAGTACCCACTGTTTGGCAAAAACTGCTGGGAAAATTACAAACTAGTGTGGAAGAAATTAGGGCTTGACCCATACCTAACACCATATACCAAGATAAGATCTAAATGGGTTCAAGATCTAGATTTAAAGAGTGATTTTGTAAGCAAGTTAGAGGAACGTAATATAGTTTACCTCTCAGACCTGTGCAGATGGAATAAATTTATGTCCAAAGAAGATCTGGAAATCCTAATTGAACACCAGATGGATAATTTTGATTATATTAAGTTAAAAAGTTTCTGTACAAATAAAACAAATGCAGACAAGATTAGGAGGGAAGCATCAAATTGGGAAATCATCTTTACATTTAAGGGTTCTGATAAAGGCCTCATTTCTAAAATATATAGAGAAATGTCTCATGTATATAAAAATTCAAGCCTCTCTTCAATAGATAAGTGGTCAAGGGATATGAACAGACAATTTTCAGATGATGAAATTAAAACCATCTCTAGTCATATGAAAAGTTGCTCCAAATCACTATTGATCAGAGAAATGCAAATTAAGACAACTGAGGTACCGCTACACACCTGTCAGATTGGCTAAAATGACAGGAAAAGATAACGATGAATTTTGGATTGGATGTGGGAAAACTGGGACAGTAATACATTGTTGGTGGTACTGTAAATGGATCCAGCCATTCTGGAGAGCAATTTGGAGCTACGCTCAAAAAATTATCAATCTGTGCATACCCTTTGACCCAGCAGTGTTTCTATTGGGCCTATATCCCAAAGAGATCTTAGAGGAGGGAAAGGGACCCACCTTTGCAAGAATGTTTGTGGCAGCCCTTTTTGTAGTGGCTAGAAACTGGAAATTGAATAGATGCCCTTCAATTGGAGAATGGCTGAATAAATTATGGTATTTGAATGTTATGAAATATTGTTGCTCTGTAAGAAATTACCAGCAGGATGATTTCAGATAGGCCTAGAGAAACTTGCATGAACTGATGCTGAGTGAAACGAGCAGAACCAGGACATCATTATACACGGCAAGAACAATACTATATGACGATCAATTCTGAGGTCCTTGGCTCTCTGCAACAAAGAAATGTCTCAAACCAGTTCCAATTGTTCACTGAAGAAAACCATATACACCCAGAGAGAGGGATATGAAATATGGACCACAACATAACATTTTCATGATCTCTATTGATATTTGCTTGCATTGTGTTGCCTTTCTCTGATTTTCTTTTTTTTTTCTTGTAGATAGGATTTTTCTTGCACAACTTGTCAACTATTATTACATTATTAACATGTAGTGGACTTCCTGCCATCTAGGGGAGGGGAGGGGACTGGGGGTAAAAGTTGTAATGGAGAGCTTTGTAAAGATCCATGCTGGGGAACTACTCATACATATGTTATGCAAAAAAAAAGGTTTAATAAAAAAAGATAAATACTCTCCATAGAGTCAGCTTAAGAAAATTAGAAACAACTGACTAACCTGAGAGAACAATGTGATTTTGTTAAAAAAAATGTTATGTGAAGTCAAATTTCTATCTTTTATACTAAAGAAGTTTGATGAAAGAATTATTATTTTAATGCTTTCTTGTAATTTATTCCTCCCTTTTAATCTCAAAGCCTAGACATGCCTTCTATCATAGTTTATAGTTCATTTCATGTAAAATGATTAATCTCTGTTTAAAATAATTAGTACTAGAATGAGTTCAGAATATGCCACAGTTTTTAGTATCTTACTTGCCTTGTCCTGCATGTGCTTTGTATCAATTTAAAACAAATTTTGACTTTCATTTAATTTTTTTTCTTTCCACATTATGTATACATTAGACTTCTTCTTAACATCTTCTTCTCATGAACAAGATATCTGCCTGTAAACTGAAGTAAGATGGATAAATTTAATCAAGATTTTACTCTCCCATTCAGACTAAAATCTTCTGTGTTTTGATTGTGAGTCATAGGGTGCTACATGTTTGAAGAATTAAAATTACAGTTCAACCAAAAAGTGATAGAAAGGCAAATAGCAGGTATCAGCAAATTTCACCATGCTATTTTTTAAAGCTATTTGTTTTTCAAAATTTGCATAGCTAATTCTGCAGCATTAACACTTTGAAAACTTTGTATTCTAGTTTCCCTCCTTCCTGCTACCCCCTTCCCTAGATGGCAAGTTGTCCAATACATATTGAACATGGTAGAAATATATGTTAAATCCAATATATGTATACATATTTTAACAATCCTCTTGCTGTACAAGGAAAATAAAATAAAACCATAAAAGAAAATGATGATAAAATAAAATGCAAGCAAACAACAACAAAAAGACTGAGAATGCTATGTTGTCAACCACATTCAGTTCCCACAGTCATCTCTATGGGTGTAGATAGCTCTTTTGATCACAAGACCATTGGAACTATTCTACATCATCTCATTTTTGAAGAGAGGCACATCCATCAAAATTGATCATCAGGATCTCTTGGGGTGGAGCCAAGATAGTGGAGTGAAGGCATGGCACTCTGATGTCCTGTGACCTTCTTTCAAAACAAAAGCAGATTAAGCCTCTGAACTGGTTCTGGAGTCAAAGAGCCTCCAAATGTTTGAAGTACAAAACATTTCCAGCAAAAATTACCTTGGAAGGCCTCCAGGGTAGGCCTGTTTCAGTCAAGCAGGGGGTTGGGCAGTGTGCCTACCTTGGGACAGCTCTGGGAAACAAAGTAGGAAACAGGGCAGGACTGTGTGGCAGATTCTAAAAACATGGAAAGTCTGAGGCTCTTGGGACACTCTGCCCTAATTGCAGGCAGGTGCTTTGGCAGATCTGCCGTTTGTAAAAGGTAGATTGTAACCCACTGCAAATATCTGTCCTAGGCTGGAGAGCCCACCACAGGAAGCCAATCAGCCGAATTGCCCCAGGGCAAATTGAAGTGGGCTAACACTTCCCTGCTTTAAACAGACATCAAGCTTTTAAAAAATGAATAAAAAACAGAAAAGTACTCTCACCATAGACAGCTTTTATGAAAAGCAAGAAGAACAGACCCCAGATCTTGAGATTCATAAAAGTAAAGCAACTCCAGAGGAAGCCAAAAAGGGGAACATGAGCTGGTCACTATTTCACAATTCTTTCCTGGAAGATTGCATAAAGAATCTCAAAAGAGACTTAGATGAAAAATGGGGAAATTAAATGAGATCATTGCAAGAAGGAATGGAAAAAGCATATAATGCTCTACAAAAGAAATATGAAAAAGACACCAATTCACTGAAAAACAAAATTGGTGAAATGGAAAAAGTATGAAATGAACAAATTGCCCAGTTAAAAAAGGAGCTAAAAAAGGTTACTGAAGAAAATAATAGATTAAAATTAGAACTGAACAAATGGAAGTGAATGACTCAATAAGACTTCAAGCATCAGTCAAACAAAAAAAAAGAAAAAAAAATATAAGAAAATATGAAACACATCCTAGGGAAAAAAAAAACTGACCTGGACAATAGATTTAAGAGAGACAATGTAAGGATTATTGGACTTCCTGAAAGACATGATGAAAAAAAGAATCTAAACACTATCTTCCAGGAAATCTTGAAAGAAAACTGCCCTTATGTTTTATAATCTGAAGGCAAAATCCAACACCCTTTCCTATTAAAAACTCTAGAGAGTATAGGAATAAATGGGCTTTTCCTTAACATGATTAGTAGCATCTACTTAAAACCATCAGCAAGCATCATATGTAATGGAGACAAACTAGAACCATTCCTAATAAGATCAGGAGTGAAATAAGGATGCCCACTGTCAGCATTACTATTTAATATTGTATTAGAAATGTTAGCTTTGGCAATAAGAGAAGAAAAAGGGATAAAAGGAATTAGAGTAGGTAATGAGGAAACGAAATTATCACTATTTGCAGATGACATGATGGTATACTTAGAGAACCCTAGAGACTCAATTAAAAAACTACTAGAAACAATTCACAACTTTAGCAAAGTTGCAGGATTCAAAATTAATCCACGTAAATCATCAGCATTTTTATATATTACCAACAAAGTTCAGCAGCAAGAGATACAAAAAGAAATTCCATTCCAAATAACAGATGATAGGATAAAATATTTGTGAATCTATCTGCCAAGGAAAAGTCAGAAACTATATGAACTAAACTACAGAACACTTTCCACACAAATAAAATCAGACCTAATCAATTGGAAAAACATTAAGTGCTCATGGGTAGGCAGAGCGAAAATAATTAAAATGACAATACTACCCAAACTAATCTACTTATTTAGTGCCATACC